>WAAB01010165.1:7666-26349 GCA_013389865.1 Piaya cayana
CTCGATGCCTTCATCCAGGTCATTGATGAAGACATTGAACAGGGCTGGACCCAGCACTGAGCCCTGGGGAACCCCACATATTACAAAGTGAACACAAAACTATTGTCGCTGATAAGTGTATTAAATTCTTAGGAAAAACAAATTCAGCTGAATACAAACTCCTCTTATTACACATGCAGCTTCCCTCAAAACTCTGAATAAATCTAATATAAGTAAAGGTAGAAAGTAAAAAGGGTATAAACACTAGTTTTCTTGGTATTCTTGAAAAAGGTGAATCTTCTTGTACATGGGCTTTCTCCAGCAGTCTTTTCTCCCTACAGACTGTGTCAGGTTGGCTTATTTATCCCAGGGAGGTGGTTGACTCCCCTTCCCTGGAGGTGTTTAAGGTGTGGGTGGATGAAGTGGTGAGGGACATGGTTTAGAGACTGGTGGGAATGGCTGGACTCAATGATCCAGTGGGTCTCTTCCAACCCGGTGAGTCTATGATTCTATTATTCTATTTTTTAAAAACCTTTTTAAAGACATAGCAACTTGAAGCCTTTAAGTAAATCTTGGAGAAAGTGACTTAAAAGTTATGAAACTTTTGTTAAAAAAGGAGCTTGATATTTTGTTGTATTTTTTCCACCATCAAACCGTCACCATTTCGGTGTCACCTCATGTTCTCCATGTATACAACTCAATGAATTTTATCGAATGATAAGGTAGGAAAATAAGATTTATTTAGTAAATAAATCAGGGGACAGGACAAGGGGGANTTGTTTTTTATTCTCCTCAGCCTTAGATTTAAATAAAAATATGGTTTTTTTCCAGATTCATAGAACCAAGAAAATCATCTTCCCTATTAAAAGCTAAGTCAAAATATAAAGGTACCAAACACATTTAAAAAATATTCCAGAATTTTAAATGCTTTGTTTCATAAAGCTTTTACTTATAAATGATATTTTCTTGGACATTTTCATAGCCGTAAAATCTTGGTTCATGCTTTTTTTAAAAATTATTTTCTAGTTGTTTCCATCTGCAATGATAAATGAGAAGTTCCCTAGTTCACAGCTGCCAATACTCTTTGGTTTTTTGTCCCTGGAATCTGAAAGCTTCTCTCTGTTTTCAACTATAGTCAGAGTAGCTGTAATAGTCGTATTAGTCAAGCTCAGGGTTTTCCTCTTTCAAGGTTTGCCAGTTCATCAATGGGATCACCAGGGTACATATCACAAAACTGCTGTCATTAGACTTCAGCGCTTTTTGCACAAATAAGTATCAGCAAAATACAATTTTGTGCATTTATTGTTCTAGGTAGTTGCCAATTAGGATACATAACTATGCATTTAGATTTGGTCTAATGACTTCATACTATATACATGAGCCCAGCTGACAGTGTTTGCATAAACAAAGCAGAATGGGATCCCGAAATCATATATTTTCTTATTTTACGTTTTAGTCACACCCAGCCTTCTCAATCCAGAATGTGCTATCAGATTATTGGTAAAAGATATCCAGGGACAAATCGAGGTTCACCGAGGAATTACTTGTGGGTCTAATCCCAAACGGATAATTTCTTCTCTCTCAGGTCCCGAGTCCCTGAAATACTGATTCTAGCTGCAGCCAGGGTGCTTTAGGAATGGGCTGTGACTTTAACAGCCACATCCACTGAATTCAATTAAATTACCACGATGGCTCTTCTTTGGGCCGTGTTTTCATGGTGTTTTATAATTCAGTGGGACAGTTTCTGTCAGCTCTGATTTAAGAACTGATACATAATCTGATTTTTTTTTATTTTTTTTCTGGGGAAAAGTGGTCTGAAAAATGTATGGAACTATAGCAAAATATATTCAGAGTGTTGAAAATATGTTTTAAATCCCTTGGAAGATCCAGTAGCTCATAACTATTTATTTCCCTTTTAAATTCAGTAGCAGATTAATGTAAGATTTTACCTTTCATGTTACATAGATATAAGTGCAGTGTAATCATTCTGGAAGAGACAAGCATAATTTTTAAAACTCAAATGATGAGAAATATCATGTAGCTCAATCGTTGAGCTACAGCCTCCCAGTTGTTCACCAGCCATTTGCTGTAGTCTCCAGATAAAAAACAAAAAACAATACTGGTTGCCATATGAAGCTGTCTACAGAGTATAAAAATAAAATAAATAGTTTATGGGCAACTTCACGATTAATGGCCAGCAAATATTTGAAGTCTGGAAACAAGGCGACAGGTAAACAAAATCGTAAATACACAAAAACCAAAGACTCACTAATAGTTTGCTGGTTTGTTTGTTTTATTCAGAATGAGATCAATTACGTTAGATGAACAAAGATAATTTTTTGCAAGTACTTGAAACTATTGTGACTCTTGACACTGAGCATTAGCAATAACACTCTTAAAATAAAAAATAAGATAATTGACTATAAATGAAGTTGTAATGAGGAAGCAAAATAAGCAATCTCATAAAGCAAAGCATTGCTTGCAGTTTTTAATTTGTTATCCAATGTTCACAATTACTTTGGCTCAACAGAACAAGATGACAACAGGGGTATCATTCTGAAGAAAGAAGATGACAATGACTCCTTTATATTTCTTTGATTGTTGGATGCCATCTAATTGAAACATTTACATTTCTCATAAAGATTGTAGTCTTGTCTTCCTCCAGCTTCATTCACTAGACACGTTTTGTGTAAAATAGGACAGTGAAGAGTTGATCATGATTCACCTTCTCCGTGGTTTTCATGATTTTGTGATGCCATTTCTCTAACATCCTTCCTCAGTCATATTTATCGTAGGTTAAAAGAAACAAAAGCTACTAAAAGGCATCAGTGAGGTCCTCAAAAGACTGGGAAATCGACTTGACAGTTTACACTGAAAAATTTTTCTTGGAGAAATTTTCGCAGAAAGGGTCATTGGGCAGTGTCAGAGGCTGCCCAGGGAGGGGCTTGAGTCATCTTCCCTGGAGGGGTTTAAGGCACATGTGGATGAGGTGCTGAGGGACATGGTTTAGAGATTGGTGGGAATGGTTGGACTCAATGACCTGGTGGGTCTGTTCCGGTGGTGATTCTATGATTCCTTATTTTTTCCTGGGAGGAATTAATATGAGAATGCATGAAGAACCAAATACTACAAAGTTATTTTTATCTGTGCTGTGTAGTTGCAGAGCTGATCTACATTTCTTGCATCTTTCCCATTCACATTATCTTTGCTATGATCAGACCATTATATTTACTCTCTGCTTTAGCTTTTTGGCAGATTTTCAATTTGAATATCACTTATCTCTTTGGAAGAGCTCTCTTTTTGTTGTTATTGATATTTTGCTATCCAATCATGTCAATTCAATCATCCATTCTTGCTAAATTTCCCCCTGGATTCTCTTTTTATTTCTTTCAAATTTTGGTCTTTTATCAAAGACACAATTATCTGCCTGGAATAGCAAAACTGATTTTTCAGTCAAGGATCAGAAAGTTTCTACAATTTTACCTTTTTTATATCCTGTGGATTCAACAAATCTCAGAGGCTTTGGGTTTTGCACAAAGCACAGGCCTCATCAATATTTAATATACTTTTCCTTAACCAGTCTTCTTTGTCCTAAAACTTTTAAGTATCACTTTAGACCTAACTTGTTTGATAGAGATCCTTTCTGTGTAATGAGGTAATATTAGCTATGCCTGCATGACCAAGGAGCTTACTGCTGCTGCAGAACTGTTGCCTACAAAGTTAAGTCGTACAAAGACACATTTTATACCTTACAAGGCAGTGGTACTGTTAAAATTCTTTCATAAATCAGAGGTCTTGTTTATTTAGAGCTAGAAACTGAGTGAGGAAGTGGATCTAGCTCAAGATCAAGTTGGGGATGACAATAAGCTTCAGTCTTCATCGTTTTCAAATCCTCCACTGCTCATCATAAGTGTTATTCTCCCTCTGTACTCGGCNCACCAGGGGAGATCTAGGCTGGACATGAGGAAAAAGTTTTTCACGGAAAGGGTCATTGTGCACTGGCAGAGGCTGCCCAGGGAGGCAGTTGATTCACCTTCCCTGGAGGTGTTTAAGGTGCGGGTGGATGAGGTGCTGAGGGACATGGGTTAGAGATTGATGGGAATGGTTGGACTCAATGATCCAGTGGGTCTCTTCCAACCTGGCGATTCTATGATCACAAAGAATCCCCCTCGCATTTCCTCACATCTTAGTTCAAGTGTAATGCTTGTTTGGTTCGTTTTTTCCCCTTATTCTTGACTTCCTTTTTAGCACCTTATGTGGTAAATTTTCAGTTTTCCAGCTCCCGTCCTTGATCATCTCTCTTCTCTGTTTCAAGTTTCATACAATGTGTTTTTGCTGTCACAACGAAATAAAAGGCAACCCTGACCCACACAGAAAATTTCAATAGCAAACTCTGCTTTTCTTGGCTTGTTTTTGACCTCTGTGATCTAATCATTTAAGCCCCTTTCATGATGTTGATGGAAATATATATTAGTTAATTAGATAGGAGTATGTCCCCACTAAAGCCAGTTCTTAAAAACCTCTGAAAACAAAGGGGTTTGTGACTGGAACTGATTTCTCACCAGAGTGCTAGTATATCCCAGAGAAAAAAAACATGATCTTATATAATAAGCTCATGTGTAAAGCAACAGTAATCTGTTAATAAAGAAAGAAGTTATGCTCAGTTCCTCCTTGCTAGGTAGAGATAAGACAATTTTATTGTTTTGGGTATTTTTTAAATCATTCCAAATTCCAAGAATGTGTTTTAGGAGAATCATGTTTCATAATACCCTGAGAAGAGGAACTTCTGTAAGAAAAAAAAGATATAAATAAAAGTTATGTATACTCAAACTGAAAGAAATTAAATAACAGGTAGGATTATGTACCACTGAAATTCTGTTGGTTTTCCTTCTTCGTTCATTATATATGATTTTTTTATTCGCTCGGGCTGTTATTCCTGTCAGTAAAAATGCCAGAAACTGTCATTTTTAAACAATTTATCCGCTATGCATCTACTTTTAAAATAAATTTTGTAACATACTGTAATGAAAATTTGTGAATTTGGCTTGTTAGGGCTCATGCAGGGGATATTAAAGGCACATTGGAGAGTTATATCAGGCAGTTCACAAAATCTCCAGAATACAATATCCTGCCACTGCAAGAAGGCTTAGGCCAGATTTTTAATAGCCCAGTAGTGACAGTGCATATGTGCCTATGGACAATGCACACGCAGAAGCAGCTAATTAACATCAAACACTAATTAGTCCCTCAGTACTTAGCAGTGAAGTATCAGCAGCTGTCTTAGATGCCATATGCTAATTAGCATTAATAAACTTCAGAAATAATTGTCTCCATTGTTCTGTGTCATAATACTCCCTCTAATTATACTTTGGAGAGCGTTGCCTGTAAATGGTAGCAAGCGTTATATTGCACTGCTTGAAGTTTAATGAGCAATTTATGGCGACTTGTGGCAATAAAAAAAAGAATCTATATCAGAAAAAAAAAAAGATTAATGCCAATTTTACAGGTGTATAATTTATGTGTTGGCTTCTACCTGTGTTCAGAAATTTTGTGAGATGGGAGGGAGATGCCTTTACTTGTTCCATGTGCTGTAGGGTAGGCTGGAAAATAAGAAAATGGTGACGTTTTAGTGCAATAGGCGTGATTCACTGTCTCTGCATGCAAATGCTCCAAAAGACCAGCCTTTTATCTCACACAAAATGGTGTGAGCTATCGTATTGGAGTGTTTTTACTTAGCTTTTGGATTTTACAGTTGTTCTGAGTTCCCTTTGTCTAATGGTGAGGAAATATAAAGAAAGGTATTATTTTTTATTTACTCTGATCAATAAGCGTTATCCAACATTGAAGTTTTTCAACAGATTTATATTTTCTTTGCAACCCTGAAGAACTGTATTATTGGAGAGATTTTGTTGTATTTTGTGGGTTTTCTTGTTGTTTTGAAATCAGAACTCCATCAAAATCCCCAGGAAACACAAGGTTATTATAAGATCCGTGGCATAAAATCTTGATAAGTAGCTGCACATCAAAGTATTGTGAGCGAACAGAATTGGTTTTCTTTCATGGAGTCCAGATCACTGATAATTATCAACATTATTTGATAGGAATGGTTGGATATTTGATAGGAATGGTTGGGCGCAATGATCCAATGGGTCTTTTCCAACCTGGTGATTCTATGATTCTATGATCTCAGTCAACCTGAGACTCTGGAGGCCTGAAAACTTATGATAACCATTGCTAAAGACCTCCAGCACTGCAGTACACGCAATGAAATCTTCTGTAAAAAGATCCCTGTAGGCACACACTGCTTGGTGTCTGTATTCCCTGGTTTAAAGCATCCCAGTGAAGATGAGCAGCTCAAAAATAGCAAGTGTATGTAATATCTGAGCACACCTCCCACCAGGGACTCCCTATGGGATGAAAATAAAAGTGCAGAACAGGGCACATAACATAGAAAGACTAGTGAACACAAAGAAAAAAGAAGCTGAGAAATATATAGTCGAGAAGGAGCCTGTAACCTATATAAAAAACACCAGACAAATCACACCCTAGAAGACTTAGTTCCTACCAATGGTAAAAAGTTAGCATAAGGCATTTAAGACAGATGTTCTGACTGTTTTTTCACCAGAAACACCAATAAAGTTTCCAGGGGTTGTGCTTAAGCTTCAGCTACCTGTATTTGTGTAATTATTATGGTCTAAACCAAACAAGAATCATAGAACCATAGAGCTTGAGGCCATTCCCTCTTGTCCTGTCCCCNAGCTACATTTTTCCTTCTTTTCTTCTTTTTATTTCTGTACTTACTGGTCTCCCAGTGAAACTGTAAGAATGGAAACAAATAAATAAACAGACAAATACGTACATATATAAAGAGAGAAAATCCCTGTATGTTTAGTAGTAGGGCTAGTGTCTTGTCCCAGATTTACAGCATTAAATATAAGAGCAGTGGAGAGAAATTGAGCGATATGCATTGACTTATGGTGGGTGTTTTTAACCCTGAAGGGTCTAAATTTTGAAACGTAGGGTCAGATTCTTGATAAAATGATAAGCGGGGGTTGTTTTCCTTTCTGGAAAGTCTTTACCAAATTCAGAAAGGAAAAGTCAAATGAAACAAAACAAAAAGAAAGGAGGCAAAACAACATCCCACTGCCGAAGAAACTGAACGTTGTTCCATTATTCCATAATTAGGCTGTGGCTCATTCAGCTTAGCTTGGCTTGAGACAGAATTATTCCGAGGGGCTGTATTGCAAACAGAAAATGTTGCTGTTTCACTGTTTAATGACGGGTTTTAAAAATAACCCACCTTCCTCGAACAGCTTGTTAGGAATATCCAGGATGAAAGGAAGGCAGAAGAGCTAGAGAAGCAATTTTAAAAAAAAATTAGCATAGCAATTGGTAAATCCATTAGCGTTTAACGGCTGATTCTGAAGCTGCAATCGCTCAGACCATGACAGAACTTTGCAAAAGATGATTTCCTCCAAGGAAAGGGATCATTAGCTCATAGAAATGACTAATGATAAGAGGGTTATTACTCTATTATTTCTATCAGTGCAGAACGTAGGTTTGAAGATTCCACCAATTGCATTAATACCTATAAAACTAGTGAATTGAAGCTGAAAGCGCATTTATGCTTAGGATAAGTGCATATTCATATGAAAGGATGCAATTTAACTTTCACGTCTGGCATGGATTTGAGGCACAAAATTCAGTTGCAGATTGATTTGGGGCTTGCAATTTATGATTAAAGGCAACAACAAACTCTGTTGAGAAACACATTTACTCTCCCCACAGAAATAATAATAATCTTGTTAATAATACAGGAGGAAGACTGGACTAGGAAACTGAGGTTTGACGCTGCAAACCACCTTCTCAGCTATAATTTGAAGATATTTGCATTCCAGTTTACAATGACACTTGTTTTGATATTTTCTTCCATTTTGAAACCATTTATTTGCCTTGAGTAATACTGAAAAAGAAAAAAAAGCAAGCTTATCCTCTTCAAAGCAAACTAAGGTCGTAATTACTTCATTTATTAGTTTATTAAGTGTGTATCCATAAAACTAAGTAGATTATGTATCTCTATTTGTGTTCACCTGCAGGAACACAATTGAAAGAAGATCCTAATAAATGTTTTTGAACATCTAAATAAGGAGTAAAATTACCAGTTTGCTGGAGTTTCAAAATATCAAAAATAAAAACTATCTTTCAGAAAATGCATTATTTATTCAGACCTGAAGGATTTCTCCCAGCAGTTAAAGCTTCAGTTTGGACTAACAAGGTGATTTATGCCTTTGTACCTCATTTTATTCTTTAACAAAAGTTTAATGCAATCAGTTTGCGGTTTTGTTTCCACAACAAGCCCTAGGGCTTCTGATAAAACTTTTAACTGGAAATATTTCAACCTTTACTGTTTATGAAGGTTTTATAGTGGGAGTTAATATATTATGTAGGTAGTTGATTTAGATACAGCATAACTTTTCTCATTTTATATTAGCAAGATTTTTTTTCTCCTGACAAGTTGATTCTTCCTTTTGCAGTACCACGTACTGCATGGTACATGCAACATATTTTCTTGATCATAAGTATATTAAAATATAAAATAATGATCCAGTGCTGTGATTTTCCTGTCACTAATACAAAAAAATGGCATTATCATATTTCTTTATATTAGTACATAGATTTTTAAGCTGCCTGTTTCTTTTATCTATCAGAGATCTAGACAATCTCATACATTGTAGGCAAGGAGGTGGCATGTAACTGCTCCCAGAAGGATGGTGCATAGCTACAGTGCCTTCTAGGAGAGGATCAGAAGACTTTCTAAGATCTTTAGTTGCTTGGTGAGGGAGGAATATGAAAATAAAACCAAAAATATTTATGAAACATTCTGTATGTCCACAGGTCAGTGACATTTTATACTTAATGGGGAACTTGGGTTTTTTGGTATGTAAAAATCCCAGTGTTGGGACTTTCTAGGCATTCCTCTTCTTAACACTGGTTATGCCACTAGGTGTAATCCCAAAAGTATTTTGGCTCTCTGAACACCTTTCTATTCAATATCCACAGGACAGATGAGTTCTAGATCCACTTCTTTTCCTCCCTTGCTATTTCTTGACTAACAAGAATTTCTGGACTTGTCTCTGTGGAACTTAGGACTTTGTCTCCACTAGAAAACAATGAGACTCATTGGGAACAAGTTTGCAGAGTAAAATAGTGATATTTCCCCTACTGTAGATATATCCATTCTGTAAGTGTCACAGGAGGCTTCATGTCAGACAAGATGTAACAAGGTCTAGTCAACTGATTTCATTGTTAGTCACAGTGAATGTGTTCCTATACCATGTCTCCTACTTTGGTTTCATCAAATATATGTGCAATCCTAACAGATCTGCAATGAAAACCTAAGCGGGGGAAAACTTTTTGTTCGAAAAAGACAACTCTTCATCAAAATGAGAAATTCAGTGTAGATATAGTCTAAGAGTCTGCAACTCTGACATGTTTTTATTGTTCTCTACTGAGTAACTGTGCAAAGCAGTTACACCGCAGGCAAAGCAGTTTGCATATATGAAAATTATAACATGTTCATTCTTCTGTTAATTTCAGATAATCATTACAACATTTATTCCTAACCCCTAGGAACCTAAGACAGAGACGATTCATCTTCCAGAGACTCTGGACTTCACTCATGAGCTTAAGCCTGCTCCATATTGAATCATTTGAGTCTACAGGAATGAATAATCTCAATTAATTCTGAACATCCTCTGTATGCCATAGGTAGTTTCATTATCCTTCCTCATTAGGATATTTCTGTGGCTTTGACCATTCTTATAGCCTTCTTGTTTCTCCACAGTGACCAAATATTACCAAAAGAACGACTGTTGAGCTGATACTCTTAGCTCACTAGCACAAGCTCTTTTAAAGTTCTGCACGTTGGAAAATAACAAAAGTAAGAAAATCATGAAATGACAACAAAATTAGACACTCTCCCTGACAAGGGACAGCAAGACAAGCTTTTGGAACAGTCCAATCTGAGGTTAGGTGAACAAAAAATTGAGGGATAAATTTCTTACATTCTACATTACTCACTGATCCAAATCTCAACAGTGAGCACCACAAGCTTCAGGTTTTTTTCAGTTATCATCAAAGTATTTTTTTACAGGAATCATTTCCTTTTATTGATATTTTAGCTTAAAAAATTATAGATTTAAGAGATGGGCAGTCAAGTTGCAATTATTATATCAGCTTCCTTTAAATTTTGAAGAGCTAATTTTACCTATGCAATTAAATTCAGGCACTTCAATTGACGAGCAGAAATGGCAGATGGTTTTCACATATGGAAAAGGTGATTAATACCCATGACACATTTAGCATGTTCATTTTTATTAATCACAGTGGATATTCTCAGAAGCCAAGTATCTGTCCTAGCCGACACTGTACAAATGTAACAGGCTCAAACTAATGTTGACTTAATCGTATTCAAGAAGCTGACTACTTCATTTGCATTGACTGAGGGTCATTAACCTGCTTAAACTTTAAATTCAGAAAAAAATAGTTAGAGTGTCAAAATACAATACTGATTTCTACTGCTGTTCAGCTACCTCTAAACTCACTTTCGTATTCAGATAACACCCTTTGTGCAACTTCATGACAATTTATGCTGAACAGGTTTCTGCCTCAGCCTCCTACACTGAGGTGAAATTCACTGACAATTTCTTGCTCCTGTAATATCCAGTGTAGCTTCAGGCTAAGGCGCTACCTCAGCTTTGCATCACTTCTGTTGTGCTTCACATTCAGAGGAGCTCAGAGGCTGAAATATCTTAACCATCCAGATTTGCATAAGCTACCTATCATAATTTTAGGCTTCCTTCTCAAGATCTTTTCTCAGGCTCAGGAGATCTCAGATTTCTCTTTCTCCAAGGTTCCCAGGGTCTTGTCTCTCCACTTCCCTGTTCTCCCTATGTCTGTAAGGAGCATTTTGATAGACAGGATTCATCAAGAATCCCACATTTAATCTCTCTTATAAAATTCCCAAATTCAGAACCACCAAGGAACCCTGGGATGATTGTCTACCATTCCCTAGCCTTATGTAACCATTTTTTCCAAGGATTTATCAGATCAAGATTGCCTATGAATTTAGTTCTCAGCCTTTTAACTTGCTGTCTGGTCTTACAGTTCAGTATTGTTACTCTTGAATGGTTTGACTCGATGATCCGGTGGGTCTCTTCCAACTAGTTGTTCTATGATTCTGTGATTCTTCCTAATTATACTAGTCCACGGTCTATGAGCTTAGCAGAACTGATGGTCTGTTCCCAATTCCAGAGGATTTGCTATTATTCACAAATTCTGATACTGTGTATCTTTTTGCTCTTTATCTAACATGAAAGACCACGTCTGACGCGGGTTCTCCAGTTTCTTCATAGGTCAGGTTCCCTGAAACCCAGGAAAACAACTATTTACAGAATAAAATAACACCACAGAATCACAGAATTACTAGGTTGGAAAAGACCCGTTGGATCAATGAGTCCAACCATTTCCATTAATCACTTTTAACACTTCAGGGAAGGAGATGTTTAGATTAGATAATATAACATAACATATAACATATATAACATATAACACATAACACATAACATAACATAATTGAAATATTTTTAAAAATCTTCTTTAAAATCATAGACTGCTCTTGACATCTCGTTAGCCACATATCTTGAATAAAGAATATTCTTAGCAAACAAAACATTATTTTTAAAAGTCCATTTAGTCTCTTCGAGTTACACAGACTATCAGAGACAAGCTGTCACATATTGTTTTCTTGATAAAAGGTCAGAGTGGAACATACCAATTGCCTGAAGAGAATCTTAGAGTAACTTAGAGAGTTAGATTGGTAGCTAACTATTCATTAGCTGAAATATGCCACTGGTTCACAGCAGAAATTCTTAAAGAGTCTCAGCAAGTATTATCTCCTGAGGGTTTAGCACCAAGATAATCACACTTTTATAGCAATATATATGCACTTCTAAGGGGAAAAATACGAAAAAAGATCTATTGTTATTTCATTAGAGAATAAACAACCTACTGTAACCAAATACTTTCTATGAACGTGAATTCCTTCCTGGAGTTAATTCTATTTTATGCTTACGGAGACAATCCTGGATTGGAAGTGATCTCATCCCTAAAATATTTTCATTACTGTAGATCTTCATTGTGGGGACTATCTCAGCATTGTAGTAAGTAGCGTGGAGCAGGTATCTTTTGGGATGGTTTGGGGGTTCTTTAGTTTTTTTTTCCCCTGTGTATAAAGCAAATAGGTAGAAAGTTTGGATAGAAGAAAAACTGCATATTTGAAGTGCCAATGGAACAAACTTGTAATAACGAGATAATCTGTATATGGAGATACTAAAGGGAGCTATGAAGTAAAAGCAGGAGTAATAGTAGTTTATACTTAGAAGTGATTCAATAAATAAGTGAATCTGAAATGAATCTCCAACCTTTCTGGTATGGCATAGTTACAATAAGACATAACCTATACTGATCAATATGACACTCATCAGAACCTGAAACACCTGCAGTTCACATATTTCTTGTAAACCACCACCAACTTTTAATTTTTTTTTTTTTTTATATAAAAGAGAAAGCTTTTTGCTTCATTACTTAGGAATTGATGACACGGAGTATTTTACAGCTTACCTGTCAGTAACAGATGCTTCTTTATTTCTAGAGACTAGGATAACAGAGGTCCCACAGGCAGTAAGCACTTTGTCCCTTAATAAATGCTGCAGCAGAGATTATTTTTGCAGGAGAGCAGAAAAAATACAAGGACGGAGTAATTTGCAGCTTTTTACATGACACTTTTTACAGCTCAAACAGTTGCGGTTTGGCTGACAAACTGGTCTCTGATCAAACAATTGAAAAGGAAAAAATAAGGCTGAAATTAATGCCAGATGAGGAGTATTTAACTGTTTGTAAGATTTCTGAGTTTAGCAGAAACAATGATAGAAATTGCGAAACTAACTCATCTAAGCAAGAGCTCAGAGAGTGTTAACATCAGTGCAGGAAACTGAAATTATTTAAAGGGAAATAAAAACCCACTTTGGGCTAAAATATAAAAGCCAGACTATTGCTTTAGATGTGAAAATGTCAGTCATCTGACTGATTTTCTGGGATGCCCTGTAAGATACAAAAATTAAAAACAATGTCAAATACAAAAGGAATATGAAAGCAACTGTGCTACACTTGAAGACAGATGCAAACACACCACCTCCAGCTTTACACTAATATAGACTAAACTGTTTGTGTCTAAAAACAAGGATCATGTTGTTCAATGGGTATTAATTCTTGATAAAACATAACTTCCTCTATATCCATACTTGAAAGTATTGACTTTGAAGTCAACACTTCAAAGTATTCGAAGTACTTCTAGTCAAGTGCTTGAAGTTGAGCAAAATGTAGGTAGCAATAAATTGTGTGCACATTAAATTCAAAGGGTTAAGAAAGTTTGCTTGCTTTCATAGAATCATAGAATCACCAGGCTGGAAGAGACCCATCAGATCATCGAGTCCAACCGCTATTCACTTATAGCTTCCCTTTTGCTTTCCAAGTTATTGCACTAATTCCTTTTTTTTACTCTTCTCTTGGTAAAATATTACTTATTTAAACAAAGGTAAATATCGGGTTTAAGAGTAATTGAAAGCATATTCTTTCAAGGTAAGTTCATACTAAGATGAAAGACGCAAAATCACAGAATCACCAGGTTGGAAAAGACCTCTTGGATCATCGAGTCCAACTATTCCCATCAATCACTAAATCATGCCCCTAAGCACCTCATCCTAAAAGCCTTTTGACAGCATGAGGTGCATTTGCATGCTATTGCCTTAGTAACCCCTAAAACTTCTGATGTGAAATATTTTATTCTTCTGTGCAATTTCTGATCAGATTAATCACAACTGACCGTTTAATATTTTCATAATGCCTGCTGGTGTCACTTTCACCTAGGAACACTGATATCTTCAGCCGCAGTGAGTCATAGAATCACCAGGTTGGAAAAGACCCACCAGATCATCAGGTCCAACCATTCCTATCAAAATATGGAGATGAAATATTTATATAGAACAAAGTGTCAGAAGTAAACACAACAAACATTTCTTCTTTCCATTTTTGAAATGCTGGTATCTTTGAATTTTACTACAATGCCGCATTACATTAGAATATTTACCTAATATGCCTTATTTTCGTAACAATAACGGTTCGTTTTATTTTATTTTTCTTGTATTAAGAATAAATTCTAATTTGCTCTCTGAGAAGTACTACAGGAAGCCAGACTCAATTTACAAAGTGAAACCCTGGGGCCTGGTGGACACTGACAGTGATAGGATGAAGAGCTCTTCTCCATTATAGTGTTTTCTTCGAAGCCAGAAAACAGCTTCACGTTCAGACATTTCAGACAGAAAAACAACAAGCATGCACAGAATTCTCAAGTGGTTAGTAATGATTTATTTTTGTTTTTCTGAGGAGTCATAGCAAATAAAGGGGAGACTAAAATGAAAAAGTATAACCTATAAAACAGGATACAAATTATTATTAAAAGCATAAAACTTTTATACCAAAATCTCTGAAAGCTCTTTCTGAAGTGTTTGTGCTATGTGCTTGGACGGGAGAGCCATTGGTGTAGGCATTCTGAAGCAAAATTGAAAATATATGAGATCTGTGGAAAATTGCAATGTACTGAAATCACCACAGTTCCAATGTTTGAGAAATCTGAATTTTTTGGACAGGGGACCTAATATTGGGGATACATGTAGACTAAATCTTTCTCTATAATATTATTTGCATGTAACTGGTAAAATACTATTTAAATTCTAGTCTCATCTTCTTACTTCAAATTTCAAAAGAAAATTTCTGATTAGCAAAAAAATAACACAGAAGATCATGTTATTCATTGACAATTTCATCAATTAGATTCTGGCCTGCTTCTTTTCCAAATGTTATTTGAATTTACAAGGCTGCTATTAAAAATTGGTTCTTATTTGTAAATTAGACACAACATCGGAGTCACTTAATCAGAAACATGCAGGTTATGTTGTGGTTCTTCATATGTGCATGAGCAGGAATGCAGAAATAAACAGTCAAATTCACTGCATACTCCTAGGAAGGATTGTCATGCTTATATTTTTTGGACTTGATGATCCAGTGGGTCTCTTCCAACCTGGTGATTCTATGATTCTATGATTTTTACATCAAAGTTATTTATATCTCCATAGAAAAATAGAATAATAGGATCATTTATACAGAAAATACCCTTAAGATCATCAAGTCCAATTTAAACCTAACTGAGAAGTTAACCACTAAACCAGGTCGATGAGCACCGCATCTACACACTGGAAAGGGAGATGACAGAGGTCACCACTGTCTCTAGAAAGGAGGTAAACAGAGTGGATAGTACTTAGTCTCAGGAAAAAATAATATTTTGGTCACACAAACTTCAGTTCTTCTCCTCTCCTTCCGCATGCACTCGGTACAAATTCAGTCATTTACTCATAAATCAACTCTCAATTTTAGATTAAACTCTATCTTGGTATGGATTTACAGCACTAGACAATTTTTAACTAAAAAACGACATGTTCTTTTAGAAGAAAAGTTAGTGGGTAGAGCCTGCACTGTTTCAAATATATTATTATATATACAAAACTACATAATGTCTAACAGAAATAAAGCTTGGATCATTCCATCCCTCATTTTCAGTGCTGGCTTAGCATGGGCAGTGCAAGTTCAGGTTTGTCTGCATCTGCTAACATATATATGTCATGGGATTGCAGTGGGAGCAAATTATTGTGTGTGTGTGTTGTAGTCACTATGAAAAATAAGTGCAGCAAGAAAAGCAGCAGGCAATTTCCATGCAACTTTGTCAGCTGATCAGCAGGAGGTACATATATTTCAGCAGGTATCACTACCCTTTTTCACAGAAAGCGTCATTGGGCACTGTCAGAGGCTGCCCAGGGAGGGTGTTGAGTCACCTTCCCTGGAGGGGTTTAAGGCACAGGTGGACGAGGTGCTGAGGGACATGGTTTAGTGTTTGATAGGAATGGTTGGACTCAATGATCCTGTGGGTCTTTTCCAACATGGTGATTCTATGATTCTATTCTATGATTCTTCTTATTTCCCTCATAACCAGTCATCCTCCGCAGAGGAGCCAAGGTCAGGTTATGTGACTGCATCCCCTTCACAACGTCAGCAAGGCTGAGCTTTCCCAGCCAAGCGAATGGCTGAGAGAAAGATCGATGAGTTTGCTTTCAAACCAAAGTTCCCATTCCACAATACTCTGAACAGCTGCTAAGCCACCTGGCCTGGACAGGATTATACATTCTTTACTTCTCGTCCTCCAGAACTCAAACATTGTAGATCATTGCTTTTTCTGACTTCAGGAAAAAAAACAGAGTGTTTTATTCACATTGTTGAAGTTTGGATTAAACTTTTTTTCATTAAACAATGTAGCTTCACTAAAGAAAGTTACAAGAGATTAATAAACTCCACCAACCACCTAGCTGTTATTAGGAAAAACAATCAATACACAAGTACAGGGCAAAGTCTGAATAGAAGTTGGAGACAAAGAGGATTCATTTGTGACGGGTTCAGAACACAGAGCTCCAGGTATTGAATCATCTGTACTATATTTATCCAGTCATATGTCAGAGAGATAGCAAAGACGAAGAGAACCGAAGAGAAAGTAGGGAGGAAATGTATGTAGACATGGAAGGACTCCTGCTGATGTTGGGGTGGGGANTTGCCTCCAAACATTTTTTAATAGGAATGGTTGGACTCGATGATCCAGTGGGTCTCTTCCAACCTGGTGATTCTATGATTCTATGATTCTATTCTATGATTTTTTTTCCTCTCCTCCCATGTCCCCCAAAAATTGGTTCTGTAAAAATAGGTGTAACTCTCACCAGGAGAGTTCTGACTGGGCTTGATAAACCTCTAGTATGGACAACTCATATACTCATGTACTATTGACTATTTGTTTTCCTACAAAAAGAGGACACAAATTAGATTAATATTTCAAGGCAAAAAAAAAATGTTGACAATAATTGAATGTGTATATGTGAATCTAATCAGAATTGCATTTCTGTCTTAAAAGTCACTAAATTTTAAGTGACTGTGAGATTCCCATTTTGTTTTAGTTCCTTTACAATTCTCCTTGCTTTGTTTTTGGTCATATCTTTATACTTCCAGGCTCTTTTTTTACCTATTTTTAGTAATTTTAGAAATACTCCGCTAACATTGTCTACCTCCAATTGCACGCGTCTCTTTTTCGAGCCTGCACAAGCATGAGGATGTACGTATGCAAGAGCATGCTGAGCCCGCATAAAATAAACAGTCGATAAAATGTTTCTTCTTTAGTACTAAAATTGCAATGTCTTCTTGGTCATACAGAGAAAGTCTCATATACCCAAGTCAGCTTTAACGACTTTTTTTTAAAAGATCTATTCTGTTTTCAAACGGAGCTCATTCCCAGTCAAACAGAACTGATCGTAAGTTCTGAGAAAGTGCCTAGATAGATGTGTTTTGGTTTTCACACACACAATTTAGTGCAATATTTTCCCTTCAGAATCCAAAGTTGGAAAAATTCAAACTACTCTGAAATTCAGCCAGTCCAGCATCTGCGGATGTTCATACAGCCTTCTCTTTTCTTTCATTACGCAGTGAAGGATTGTGTTTGTGTATTTTCAAAGACTGAATAAAAATACCTTATTTTTCTGCTTGATCAGAAAACATTATCACAACAGGAGTTCAAACAAGGATCTAAGAAGCATAGAGAATCAGATCATTTTCCTTTCACCGTAAGAGTATTTTCAGAAAGCCTCCAGGGTAGCTATGATTTATCTTTATTCCTGCTTAATTGAAATTTTCATATTTTACATTGCCATTAATTTGTAAGCTAGAAACTGAAGAAATTAGTACCCTCGTGATTTGCATGTGCCTATTTTCTCATCACAAGCATTAGGACTAAATAAATCTCCGAAGGTTTTGTCTGTAGTTATCATCACTATTAGCCAAACATCTCATATTCACAACAAATTCTGAACATACTGAATTTGCCAGTTTGGGGATTTGCAGAAAGCTGTGACAAACATTTTTGGAGGAAAAAAAAAATCATTTTTAGATGCATATCACAAGCAAATGACCAGCCTGCCTGCTGAACACGCATGTTGATGTGGGAATCATAGAATCATAGAATCACAGAATAAGCACGTTGGAAGAGACCCACCAGATCTTTGAGTCCAACCATTCCCATCAATCACTAACCCATGTCCCTCAGCACCTCATGCACCCGTCCCTTAAACCCCTCCAGGGAAGGTGACTCAACCCCCTTCCTGGGCAGCAGATTCAAATGTATGGGGCTACTTGTTCATAAAAGACTAGAACTCAGCTACAATGCTGAGGTTAATATATGTATTAACACGGTGACATATTCTTTAGACAGATAGCAGCAATCAAAAGTATTTGGGAAAAACTTGGCTAGAGCTTTTTTTCAGTGGCTTTCACAAATTTCCTACCTCCAGTTCTAGAGCGGAATACAAGTGATAAAAATCTTCCATTCTGTGTCAACATAACATTACATGCATTATACCTACATGTTTACAAGGTAAAAAATTTGAAGTGAGATTCAACCTTATAAAATTAAATCCATGTTATTAACTTACATGACTCAGATA
>WAAB01010166.1:0-36833 GCA_013389865.1 Piaya cayana
CCTTCCAGACTCCCATTTGCCCACGGGCAGTACAGAAGCACTGGAGCACTTCTAGCTCCCAGCCCGCGCCTCTCCCCGCGACACCAGCACGCTGGGGTTCCCCAGGGGACAGAGGGTAGGGAGCACCTCGGGGTGCTCCTCGCTCGTGGGCTCCAGGGTGCCAAACATCAGCTCTGCCAGGAGATAAGAGGCACCTCTCTGCCTCTGAGCGTACACATTGGTCCCAGCTTTTTAAGGAACGCTCATGCACGAGATCATTCGTTAGAGTCTGCAGAGGCCACAGCAGCCTGATAACCCATCTCATTCTGCTTGTTCTCACACCAACTGCAGATGCAGCCTAGTAGCTCAAACAAAACAAAGAATTTAAGGAAGCACGGAAGAATTTCCATTGCGAGCCAGACATGTTCCTCTGGCACCGCTGCCGGTTTATTGTTTAACATGAGAGAGTGCACTGTTCTCTTTGTGTTTCCTTTGGAGATTATTTAAAAGAAATACTGTGGCTTCCTGGCACGCACATAAAAACCCAAAGTCAGCATCCAGCAAACAGCTGGATAACAGACACCTGGGTGGAACGACCAGGCACCCGCAGCCAGCGAGCGCTTGGCCCGAGCCAGCTGCTCTCCTCCTTCGTTAACACGGCTTGAGCTGATTAGCGCTCGGCTTCACCCAGCTGAAATGATGCACGTGTACACTGGATCTTGGAAAAAACAAGATGCAACTGTTCAAAAACTTCATTTCTCTAAGCACAAGTTAAATCAAAAGGATAACTTTTAAAACATAAGGAATATAGAGAAGCATCCAAACAGGATGATTCTGATAATGACACTTTATGCTAGAAAACAGGTTCTTATCCAACAGCCTTTACACAGAGGGTCAAAGGGGCAGTGACGGCTCAAACATGTGAGCTGTGTGCCAACCTCTCGACTGCCTGCACGGCTGAGAGGCCACGGCCAAACACGGATGCAGATTGCTAATAAGCTGAAGAAAACACAGCTCTGATAAATAAGGAATAAGGATAAGATATGTAGAACAGGGCATATTTGACATGGTTTCAAAATGAGGACAAAACAGTCATGTCTCTTTCCAAAATCCAAAATAAAACCTGGGCAATTTATTTCTGTTTAAGCTATTTCACTCCAATTTTCTTTCCCTAGGAAAGCAAGGGCACTGCACGGCCAACGGGATGATTCTGTACGACAAAGCTGTCTGGTCCCCCAAGCCCTGCGTCACCTGTCTGTGTTCGAAAGGAGAAGCGATCTGTGACACAGCCGTGTGCCCCCCTCTGCCATGTCCCAGCACCGTCCTACCCGCAGGAGAATGCTGCCCGGTCTGCTCTGACGCTGGTACCGTACAACCTCACACTGGTACTGCTCTAAACCCACCTCATGCAAAACCTAACGTAGACGCTCTTCAGACACCTCCATCAACATAAAAAACTAACTAATACAGTAGTTTGTAAGTAATGAAGGCTAGATTAATATCTGTGTTTTCTGGAGGTGCAATGAATTGTCCACGTCTACGCCCTGCTCTGTAGGCTTGGCCTGATCCTTTCTTAGCCAAAGTCCGCCTCTGCTGCCAAGCAGGAATGCAAAACCATTTTTTCATCTTTTGAAATCATATTCTAAGGGGAATACTAGTCTTCTCTAGTTACAATATTTTTACTATACAAGGGGAATAATGTTTACTAAAATTTTAGTTTTGTATCCTCTTATCAGACAACTGTTGTGTTATTCTCGCTGCCCCTGGTTAGCCTCCTCTTCGGACTCAAGCATCATTTCGCTGGACGACACGAGCGAGTTCTCTGGTGATGTCCCAGAACCCACTGACCCAGACAATGCCAACATGCTGCCATCAGCGCCTACTCACATTGAAGAAGATGAACTGCTCGGGATAGAGGTGGTAGAGTCTAGAGAGAAAGAAAGTCCTAAAAAGGGTGAAAAGAAAAGGAAAAGGAAAGGCAAAAAACATCAGCAGAGGCATAAAGGCCATCGCAGAGCAAAGCGGCCTATCGCAAGAGAGGAACCTGCAGAAGAAGAGACACCGTACGACATCCATGACGACGATGGCACTCTGAGAGTGCCCCCTCATCTCCCAATTCCTGCTCCACCCATGGAAGCTCCTCCTCTGCCAGCTGGATGCTCCACCTCGGACACCACCGTGAGCTGTGTTAATGCCAAACTGACACAAATACCACCCATCTCCGACCCGGATCTGACAAGTCTGGACCTTACAGGTAACCAGCGGGTCTGCTTGGCACAGCTTTTCTCATGAAAGCAGCATTATCCACTCCCAATGCACTCAACAGCAGCATTAACGCTTTGTCGTTCCTCATCATAGAATTGTGTTTGAGTAAATGCTACAGCTACACCTTTAAAGTCATAAATTGAATATTTAGATGTGCTGACTAGCGTTTAAATACCACATGAATCTATCTACACACAATT
The DNA here is from genome assembly GCA_013389865.1 of Piaya cayana. Classification (NCBI taxonomy): domain Eukaryota; kingdom Metazoa; phylum Chordata; class Aves; order Cuculiformes; family Coccyzidae; genus Piaya; species Piaya cayana. Next base: position 2,445 of record WAAB01010166.1, read on the forward strand.
ATTGTAGGTAATACAGCGATTTTTGTAATATATTTTTTGCATACAATGCTACACAGCTCAGACACTGTTATCCATAACTGAAATTACTGTCTGGATTCTGTCCTAGGCAACAGCATCACTGCTATCGCAGAGGAAGCCTTCAACGGGATACCTAACTTGGAGTGGATCGACCTGAGTAAAAACAATATCACCTCTCATGGCATAGGTCCACAGGCATTCAAAGTAAGAGCCTAACACTACTACAGGCAGTAATTAAAGCAGGGCAGTAAGGCATCGAGGCCTTGCTTCTTCAGGCAAGATGGATACAAAAAGCATATGAATAAGGAGTTGACCCATCACAGTACGCTTTAGCTCTGGTTTGAGTAATAAACTCCTCAGTCACAGAAAAAGTTGCTGTTGTTACACTTGAGTAAATTTGCTGACCCACGTAAACCCATCAATTAGCTCACAAACGAGGAGCATGAGCGCATTGTTTATAGATGTCAGTACTGCGACCTGCTAAAGCCCGCGGCAGCCCTGGAAGGCAACACCTATGCGACTCACACAGCAGCGACAGAGCAGCTACAGCTGAGAGCCACAGGGCAGCCTCGGGAAAAGCTGATGTGCTCTCCCAGTTACATGATACATGAACTGGCACCTTTGTTAGCAGCCGGCACAAAGAAACCAATTAATCAGACCAATTGGAGAAAACCAGCTTTTACCCAAAACCCTGGATGCTGGATACTGCTGCTGAAAATCTTCAAACCATGGAGGCTTAAGAAAACATTCACTGTGATTACACTGTATGCTTAACCATGTAGTTTACACCTGATAACCTAAGTTCTCTTCTTCATCCCTGTGATTCAGGTCCTGAAAAAGCTGAAACGTTTGTACCTGGATGGGAATCTCCTGGTACATGTTCCCTCTGAATTGCCATCAACTTTGGAAGAAATAAAAATAAACGATAACCACCTCCACGCCATCGACGAAGACAGCTTAAAAGGTATGTGGAAAATTCATATCAGTCACACAAAAAGATCACAGTAAATTCAGAAAGCAGAATGTTCTACCAAACTCATCTGGTTTGGTACAACCAGAAAGATAATCACTAGCTTCTAAGGGCCACATTTGCAAAAGGCACCAAAAGTGGCAAGATTTGCACGGTAGTTTTTTAAAACTGCTGTTTCCCTTCTTATGCAACTGCTCCTCTCCCAGAGCAGCTGATCTCTAGGGTTACACGCTGAGCTGGATTTGAAGGGTGCTGGAGATTCCTACTGTGCTGCCCCCTAACCTGATTCCTCTATGAGTGGTGAAACTATTTCTGCTGTTTCTGAAATTGCATGGAAGCAAACAGAATTTGACGGGCATGAAAAATAGGGCAGAACACATTTAGAGAAAACCACGATTATTTTAAGCCAAACTAAATATGGGCTGATAAAAAACCCCAAATACCCCTCCATGTCATAGTTCACCCGACCTTCCTGCTCCTTTTCCACTCCTGCCAAAAGGATCCCATGGAAACGGGATCCAGTCGGTGACCCAGCTCCCCGTGGAGCAATAGAAACGCCCGAGCTAAGAGGAGGCAATGTGGGCAAAGGGCTGCGAGAGCCTTTGAGTCTGAAAGGACCCAACTGCCTCGGTAGGAGGAGCTGTACACAGCTTCTGGGAAATAAAAAGTTAATAGAACGATGTGAATGAGGCACTTACTGCTACAGAACAGAACTCCTTGCCCACGTGCACTGCTCTGTGCCGGTCTCAGCCGTGGTCTGTGCTGGGCGCTGAGGAGAAGCAGCGAGCGGCCATGAGGGTTCTCAGCACGGTGCAGTGAGTGGCTGAAAGAGCTCAGGCAGGGAGGGAAGATGTGAGCCCAAAGCCAGAGTAACACCCCCAGCATAACGTGTGAACTGGGGACCCGTGGGCGTCACTGGGCACCTGCCAGAGCTCAGCACCCGCACAGCATCAGAGCCCGGGCACCCCCTACGCCTCACCAGGAGGGACACAGCTGAGAGGGCCCCATCCGCAGTCGGACAGCTGCCTCCCTTCCCATCCCAAGCGTGAGAAGAAGCTACAAGCCAGGCTCTGGTCGGGCTCTGAAGTTCTGCAGCCTAATAAACAGGAGATAACAAATCACTGCATTCTGTCACTGCTGAGAGCCAATCCGAGCTGTGCTTGAGACGGTTAAATCGTGAACGTGCACTTCAACAAGGTAGGAGATGGCATTGACTAAATGAAATCCCAACTGTTCCTCCCCAGATCTAAAGAACTTGGTCACCCTGGAACTGGAAGGGAATAAACTCAATGAAGCAAACGTCAGCCCTCTGGCCTTCTCACCTCTGAAAAGTCTCTCTTATTTGAGACTGGGAAGAAACAAATTCAGAATTATCCCACAAGGCCTGCCTGCCACTCTTGAGGTAAAACTGACCCCAATCAACCGAAAAGAAGGAAAAAACACCCCAAGAGAACAAGAAAGGTTCATTTCCTAGACATTTTAACCATCTTTTTTCCCCTTCCTACCTTACTCTCATCAGGTAGATGTGAATCTAAATTTTAGAGATGTTTTCCTAGAAACACTAACGATTTTTATTCCTAAATCATTATTTCCAGAAATTTATTTATATACCAAATCCATCCCCCAAAGTGTCTTTTCCAGCTGAATGTATCCAGTGCTGCCTCACCAAACCCCACAGCCTGTTGGGTTCCACACCTTCCACTCAGCACCCCTAACACAGGTCACAGCCGAGCACAAAACCACTCGGGGTCAGCAGCCAAACACACAAACACAGACTGTCAGGCTCTGAAGTCGCTGCTCTCTTTCCCCACAGCCCCTCAGTCCTGTTTGAGGTCCCATATCTATTCCAGTTGTTGCTCCCTCTCCATCCCTGTCCTCTCCGTCCCACCCTATGAGCCATCAGCGGGAGCTCGGACTGTGTAAACCAGGCAGGTCTGACACACTGCAGGCTCACGGCGTTTTGTAAAACACCAACATTTTATATTCCTACAAATCTGAACGTTTCAGAGCTCATGAACACCCAGCAAAGAGATTAAGAAAGCAAAACTCTGAACATCTTCCTCACTAACAGCTTTCTACAACCAAACCATTAACACTCTCCTGTCAGCCTCCCCCTCTCACCGCTCCATGTCAGGCGAGCCACGAGATACAACAGGGTTTTGATGTCATGTCTCAAAGCAAGTTGTATCCTCACAAATCAATTGCTTTGAAAAACTGTGTTTCTGAATGTGACACAGCAGCAACAAACAGACTCTGGTCCTGACTGATTTCTTTATCCAGAAAGACAGGGAGCAGGGAGGGTAGGCACCAGCTACACCTGGAATTCACAGTGGGAAAGAACAGCGTATTTTGCTCTCACGAGGTTTCTTTCCAAATGCACCTACAGGAGCTGTACCTTGAGAACAATCAGATTGAAGAGGTGTCAGAAATTTGTTTTAACCACACGAGAAACATAAACGTCATCGTGCTAAAGCACAACAAATTGGAAGAGCACAGAATAGCACCTTTGGCTTGGATAAACCAAGAGTAAGTATGAAACATTTTAAAATATATTTTCCTTTGTCATTAGTGAGTCAGATGAAATACTTGCACTTCATTACGTTTCACTGTAAACTGGAGTTCTCCCTTGATTTGCTAGTTTGCCTTACTTGATTTGTCTTACTCTGTTTAAATGGTACGACCTACAATGTGTTCAGTCAAATTTCAAACAAAAAGGTCTTCTGACTATCCAATCAAAAACTGAACATTAATTATCAATGCATTTATATGATGGTTTGGTATTAACCGATCCTTATCACACTGTTGGCTTCTGGATTTGCAAACTGCTCAGTCAGAAATCTCCACGCTGCTCTTCGTGGTTCCCTCAGCCTGGGAAGTGAGGCATGGGGTGATTCTAAAGGAGCTCTAGAATGAAAGTTAAATATCCAAGACAGCAGAATAACAACCGAGTCCCTGGTTTATCACCTATTTTCTGGTGTTCACTGTTGCAGTTCAGCCACACTGATCAATCGCTAATGAGTCCCTGGGGTTTCTTCTTCCCAGCCTTCTCTCTGCTCATGCCCGTAGACTCCTTCCCATCGGAATCACTGTGCTTGACTGATAATTACTGACTTCCATTCATCCTGTTCCCAGAGTGGTCACGCATGACCGTGTTGCATCAAATTAATTCTGTCCTAATAACAGAAATATATTTCCCTTTGCCATGGGGTTTCCCTGCAATCCTGTTGAGACTGACTTGTACAGACAGGAGCATTAACAACGCCGCAAGCCATAATGTTTCCATCCCATTTCTTTTTCTCCTTCAATGCAGGAACTTGGAGTCAATCGATCTCTCTTACAACAAGTTATATCATGTTCCCTCCTACCTGCCAAAATCTTTACTCCACCTGGTGCTCATCGGCAATCAGATCGACAGGATCCCGGGGTACGTCTTTGGTCACATGAAGCCAGGGCTGGAGTACCTGTACCTGTCCTTTAACAGACTGACTGACGATGGAATCGACCCGGTGTCGTTTTTTGGAGCGTATCACTCTCTGAGAGAGCTCTTTTTGGATCACAATGAATTAAAGTCCATACCATTTGGGATTGATGAGATGAGAAAATTACGTTTTCTAAGGCTGAACAACAATAAAATAAGGTAATTTCCCTGCTCTTTGCTATGTTACTGCCATTCTGGTAGGCGACATAAAAGAGCCTTTAAGGGCTTCTGACTTTTAAGTGAATCTTTTAAGTAGATTGTGCAGGAGGCACTAACTCCTGCATTCCCTACTGCAAGGGTTCTGCACATAAGAGAAAAGCCAGACCTCACCCCTCACAGCTCCCCAAGATGCTCACAGAGGTGCTGAGCACCAGTTCTGTCCAGGAACAGGACCAGTAGCACTGCCAGGGCCAGGCCGGAGCCCTCGGCTGCTGGTGACTGGGGCAAGACGCCTCCAGCAGGGCTCAGTCAGCCCTGGGGCTGCCTTAGGTGCTCTCTGGTTCTGCACAAAGCAAAGGAAGGATAGACAGAAGGTCTCAGTGTGACACACAGACAGCTCACACCCAGCTGCACTCAGCTACGCTTCCCTCGGGGAGACCGAGTGCATGACACAACTTTACAAACAACGTAAACACAGCCCTAAAAAGAATGACTGGTGAAAGTCCTCAATCTATATGTGATTGAGGAAATTTAATGCACTGATTAACGTTTCCAAAGCTCTAAATTAACATAATTGATGAAATTATGAGTGAACTTGACTGATCAAACTCTCATTCTGCCCCCATTGCCCCAGGACGGTCCCTCCAGAACGCATCTGCAGGACTCAGGTCAGTGACGATGACGTTCGTGAGAGCAGTGAAGAGGAGGAGACTGCAGAGTCGCGTTTGGAACACGTTCACCTCGAGCACAACTATATTAACACCAGGCAGCTCTCGCCGCACGCCTTCTCGTGCATACGGTCCTACTGCAGCGTTGTTCTTAAACCACAGAAGAGCAAGTGAGCACCCAGCACTCGTGCTGAGATCCCAGCCTCTAGGAACGCTGCTTTATTTATTCTCTGCTACTAACAGGTCTGCTTACTTCTGATTTAATTCCTTCTTACTCCTATAAGATGCAGTGCATTATATACTGAAGTAAGGTAGCAGTATATTTCTTAATAATTTCATTATAAAAATATTAAATGTAAAACCAAAGCTCAAGACGATGTAATTTTTTTATTTCTATGGGCAGAAATTCCTTGGACACGACTGGTCAAAGTGAGCCCCAGACACACCCTCCCCAGGGTCAGGTTTGAGAAAAGAACACAACTACACCCTCAGCTTGGTCCTGTCTGAGCTGATTCACTGAACGTAAAGCATCTGAAATGGCTTAAAAATGATAGAAATAAAAGCGCTTGAGCCATGAACATTCTAGCAGTGCAAGTACCAAATTACTGAGTTGGTGCTGGGTTTTCCACCAAATATTTCATGGTGACAAACGCTCCTCCAACTGAAATGTCAAGGAAAAAAAATCAGATTGTTTGCTTAGATGACCCTGAAAACTTCCCACACCCAAATACAGAACCCGAGTTACAGGGATGAGCAATGAGTGCTTGGAATTCTTTTTCTTTTTCAACCCTGTGAGTGGTAGGTCCCTTCCATTTCTACAAGTGTTGCCAGGTTTTTACGCTGCACGGGGCAGAGTCACACTGCCCAGTTAGGGACTAATTAGACTGTCCCAAAAGTTTAAAATCTTCAGTGAGTGGGTTTTGAAAGCTTCTGGATAGTCATAAATCCCTTCAGAGGCAACGCTGATAAGTGTCTCAGCAACACATTCTACAACAGCATTTACAAAATTCGTTTCCATAGGAAGGAGTTCAGTCTCTTAAAGATTTTTTAATGTCCCAGTTCAAAGCAAAGGAGCATTTTTAATATTCCTCTCTAGGTTTTGATATTATAGTGGTCAAAATTTGATAAAAAGCAGTTAATTTTTTTACTTTAAAGAACAATTTCAAAAAAATCTGAAAGCAATTCTAACATCTTTCGTACTTCTTGAACCCTGCAGCCTCTTGTAAGAGCAAGAGGCTGGTGTAGGGAACAATTACAGGGACCTCTCCCCACTTTCTCCTGGGCTGCAGGAGACGGTACGTGTGCTGCCTGAGGACAGCGGCTACAGAGGCATCAGAGCACAGGGACACAGGGATGGACAAAGACTGACTTTCCTAAAGGCAGATAAAAGCTGTGAGTAATCACACATCCTCACACCTTCTAGGGGCACATATCGACCTCGGACCTGTAATGGTCTCTTAGCAAAACATTCAGACCCACAAGACCCACGACAAAATCTCCACTGGATTCGCATGGGATAACAAGGGCTAAAATATAGACGACTAAAGATTTATTGCAACCTTTAACACACTTTTCTCACCAATATGCACTTTTTTGCTTTTAAGATACCATAAAAGTGAATTTTATGCAAGTCATTTGTCTGAGATTTTTCCTTAAGCATTTTGGATGTGGGATGCAACAGTAGCAGAGGCCAAAGAGCAAGAAGAACAAAGCCAAGGGAGGAAGGTTATGCAATGAGCGGCGCTTACTCACTTACGGAATACACGGGCAATTAAACTTGGATAACATTTCCATATGGCAAATGTAAACAGTGCAGTTCTTCTATTTGCTCTTCAAAACTACTGACTATGTTGGAAGTAAAATGGGCTTTATTATAGAAAAACCCCACTGTCATTTAACATGAGCCTCACAGGGCTTTATAAACAAAGTAAATGGGATCATCACCACTTTACAGCTTCTGACAGCGAGATAGAGGGAAGTGACCTGACTGTTCCTGGTCAAAAAGTATATGGGAACAAATTCAGAATTTCTGGCCACCAGTAGGACAAACGCAGGAAAGGGCAGCTCGACACAAACTCCCCATCACTTCTGTTTACTCTCTAAAATATATTTGAGCAAATAATTAGGTTTTGCAGGCTTGCACTGGAAATGAACATACTTCCAGAAGGCAATTAGCTGGAGAATGGAATATAGATCTGCTAAAGAACTATCAGAGCCACACGTCTCACTCAGTAGCACGTCTCTTGCCCTGTATCAGCCAGGAGCTCGTTTGTGGATCCAAAACAACTTGCCTGGACCAGAGCCATACCAGCCCTCTGAAAATCCACCAAGTTTGACAGAAGCAGGCACCACGTGAACTCATCATCTGGTCAGAAGTTCACTTGAGATCTACCAGGAGGGTCTTGATGTTATTCCGAGATGGCTGGAATAACGACTGCCCATAGAAAGTCCCTGTATGCACACCAGCAAGTCCCTGATGAGAATATTCTCTGAGGAAGAAAGCCACTAAACCCATCGTGGAACAATTTGACAGTTGGATTTGGGTAGGTGCATGAACCCTCTTGTTTCTCCTGCTCTCCAGATGCAGGTGAAGCTGGGATTTGTATGCACAGAGAAATTCAAGAGAGAACAAGCTGCNCAGCGTGGTCCTGTCTGAGCTCATTTACTGCATGTAAAGCATCTGAAACAGCTTAAAAATGATAGAAATAAAAGTGCTGGAGCCATGAACATTCTAGCAGTGCAAGTACCAAATTATTGAGATGCTGCTGGGTTTTCTACCAAATATTTCATGGTGACAAATGCTCCTCCAACTGAAATGTCAAGGAAAAAAAGTCAGATTGTTTGCTTAGATGACCCTGAAAACTTCCCACACCCAAATACAGAACCCGAGTTACAGGGATGAGCAATGAGTGCTTGGAATTCTTTTTCTTTTTCAACCCTGTGAGTGGTAGGTCCCTTCCATTTCTACAAGTGTTGCCAGGTTTTTACGCTGCACGGGGCAGAGTCACACTGCCCAGTTAGGGACTAATTAGACTGTCCCAAAAGTTTAAAATCTTCAGTGAGTGGGTTTTGAAAGCTTCTGGATAGTCATAAATCCCTTCAGAGGCAACGCTGATAAGTGTCTCAGCAACACATTCTACAACAGCATTTACAAAATTCGTTTCCATAGGAAGGAGTTCAGTCTCTTAAAGATTTTTTAATGTCCCAGTTCAAAGCAAAGGAGCATTTTTAATATTCCTCTCTAGGTTTTGATATTATAGTGGTCAAAATTTGATAAAAAGCAGTTAATTTTTTTACTTTAAAGAACAATTTCAAAAAAATCTGAAAGCAATTCTAACATCTTTCGTACTTCTTGAACCCTGCAGCCTCTTGTAAGAGCAAGAGGCTGGTGTAGGGAACAATTACAGGGACCTCTCCCCACTTTCTCCTGGGCTGCAGGAGACGGTACGTGTGCTGCCTGAGGACAGCGGCTACAGAGGCATCAGAGCACAGGGACACAGGGATGGACAAAGACTGACTTTCCTAAAGGCAGATAAAAGCTGTGAGTAATCACACATCCTCACACCTTCTAGGGGCACATATCGACCTCGGACCTGTAATGGTCTCTTAGCAAAACATTCAGACCCACAAGACCCACGACAAAATCTCCACTGGATTCGCATGGGATAACAAGGGCTAAAATATAGACGACTAAAGATTTATTGCAACCTTTAACACACTTTTCTCACCAATATGCACTTTTTTGCTTTTAAGATACCATAAAAGTGAATTTTATGCAAGTCATTTGTCTGAGATTTTTCCTTAAGCATTTTGGATGTGGGACGCAACAGTAGCAGAGGCCAAAGAGCAAGAAGGAGGATGAAGCCAAGGGANACCCCACTGTCATTTAACATGAGCCTCACAGGGCTTTATAAACAAAGTAAATGGGATCATCACCACTTTACAGCTTCTGACAGCGAGATAGAGGGAAGTGACCTGACTGTTCCTGGTCAAAAAGTATATGGGAACAAATTCAGAATTTCTGGCCACCAGTAGGACAAACGCAGGAAAGGGCAGCTCGACACAAACTCCCCATCACTTCTGTTTACTCTCTAAAATATATTTGAGCAAATAATTAGGTTTTGCAGGCTTGCACTGGAAATGAACATACTTCCAGAAGGCAATTAGCTGGAGAATGGAATATAGATCTGCTAAAGAACTATCAGAGCCACACGTCTCACTCAGTAGCACGTCTCTTGCCCTGTATCAGCCAGGAGCTCGTTTGTGGATCCAAAACAACTTGCCTGGACCAGAGCCATACCAGCCCTCTGAAAATCCACCAAGTTTGACAGAAGCAGGCACCACGTGAACTCATCATCTGGTCAGAAGTTCACTTGAGATCTACCAGGAGGGTCTTGATGTTATTCCGAGATGGCTGGAATAACGACTGCCCATAGAAAGTCCCTGTATGCACACCAGCAAGTCCCTGATGAGAATATTCTCTGAGGAAGAAAGCCACTAAACCCATCGTGGAACAATTTGACAGTTGGATTTGGGTAGGTGCATGAACCCTCTTGTTTCTCCTGCTCTCCAGATGCAGGTGAAGCTGGGATTTGTATGCACAGAGAAATTCAAGAGAGAACAAGCTGCTAAGGCTGCAGGGAAGGCCCATCAGAACGTTTTAACCATTTCAAAGAAACCACTCAGAGTAGGGCAAACCCCTGAATACGATGTCTTTAGTAACCCAGCCAGTGACTGACTTGAATGCTGGTTTTGCACACAAGAAGCATCTAAAGGTCTCATGGGCCAAACCCAGCAGCCAAACGTGTAACCTACACTCGTCTGGAAGAAGCCCTGCACTGTCTTCTCGAGAAGTGAAAAAGGTAAAAGCATCCATCCAAAAAGACCAGTTCATAATTATGTTTTGACAGGCCCAGTAGACAGATTCCTGTTTCCCAAAGAACAAAACGGAGAGATCCTGCCGCTGTTGCTTACTCAGTAACATTAGCGTCGACGACTGCCAGACACCATGAAATCCCAAACTCTCCATTTCAAGGGGAAAGGCTTTAGTTTTACTTCTCTTGGCACACTGGAAACCACTTTAAACGGGGAAAAAAACACCGGGCATGTGAAATAAGAGCTCCGATTGAGTGTTGTCAACAACTCTGTACAGTTGCAAGGCCCAGAATCTTGTGGAAAAATGTTGGAACAATTTCCATCTAAAAGTAGTGAATACATCACTTACAAAACTCTAAAATGTATTAAACAGATCTCCTTTTCCACATTAAGAAATGGTCATATGATCAAACTGAGTTTAGCCTTTTATTTTCCTAATAAATTTACATCCTACTCAGAAGTTTTATCCCAGCTCGGGTATCGAGCAGCTACACCTAAATGTTAGCAAGCACAACTTTAACGATTCGGTAACTGCTGCGATGAAATTCAGGGGGGATGCACGGCTTTACTGATCCCTGGAGATACGGCCTCATTCCACGTGTAACGCTCCCTGCTGACAGCCACCCTGTGCCCACAGACCCATAAAGACTTAGCATTGTTTTCTCCTTTTCAATTTAAGAAGTGAACACAGAATTTCAAACAGAAGTTTTCATAAACATCTATCATGAGACGTGACCCAAGATGAACAAGTTGCAGCAGTTACCACACAATTAAATTTCCTTCGGGAAACATCCAGGCATCACTGTGCATCCCTGCAGGAGCTTGCACAGCCCAGCACCGCAGAAAGTGGTTTTCAACACACCAAAAGCCACTTCATGATAAATTACCATTTTATCCCACTGAAACACTCCAGTCAGTAAAGCAAAACTAAATCAACAGATTTGCAGCAATACAGCGTCAGCTTTTTCCAGACGATGCTGGGTGTGAGGAGCGAGGCAATGGGAGCAATGACTGAATTTTGCTTATTTATTTATCACAAAGCCCAGTAACTGCTGGGCTGAGCTGGGCTCAGAAGATTAGCTGACATTTGAGAGCTGTGAGGGCTTGGCTGTTTGCTCCTCTCAATAAAGCTACAAACCAGTGATGCTCTTGACTGATGCTCTGAACCCAGCCCTACAAGCGGCCACCATGGAAGCCACAAAGGACTCACTCTTCATCCTCTCTATAAACACTCAGGAGCTGAGTGAATTCCCCACTACAATGTTCTTCTGGTCTGCTTGAGCCATCCAGACTCCATTCATTAAATTAATTTCATTGCACAGGACACAGATCAATGCAGATCCCCCAGTTCTTGAACACAAACATTTGTGTAATTCATAGCTGCTGATTTCAGCCCTTGTTTACGTTAACAGAGCCCTGATAGAGTTAGGAAGACTGGCTACCAACGCGTTGCTCTCTACAAAGCCTTTTGAAGCCGTTCTCTTAACTACAAGAACAGAACCATCGTTCCAGGTGTGAGCAGTGTGAGCCCCGTACACAAACCCGCAGGCTGCACATGCAGCTCTGCCCAAACAAATCTCTGCTGATCTGTGGGAACTTCTCACAGGAGAGTGGTTCCGAGGGAAATTATATAAAAGCTGACTGATTTTTTCCACATAGAGCTCGTTTTCTCAAAGGAGCAATACTGAACGCAGCTGTGGAAATACTGGGTATTCAACAAGACCATCAGCCGGGACGAGGACCTTCTGAGTGGATTGCGTAATCATATTTTTAAAGGATTAAGATCAGGCAAAAGGATTAACATGGACTATATTTTTCTCACAGCAGCTTCTCCCAATCCTGGAAGTTGGCCACCCTGTTACATTTTATCCTCTGACCTCTGTTCCTTAAAAACCTTCACAGTTAGGGAACGGCTGTCCTCCTGAATATTTCATGGTTCGAGCCCCCTTTTAAATGGCTGTTCCTCAGAAACCTATGGGGCTTGCTCCCTCCTAACAGCGCTTGGTTCTGAGCCTCACTAGAACTTACTCACCACCAGCCCTCCAGGGAAAACTCTTCTTCCATTTTTTTCCAGCATAGTTTGGCTCTTGTAACTAGGAGCTCGGGAAGCAAGACTTTTCCTCTTTCAATTAGACCAATTACTCCTTGGGTCTATATAAAACGTTAAAGTCTCTGATGGTCCTTGCACATTTCCCAGCTGAACTACAAATGTTCCATGAAATGTTTCCTTTTGGTCTGAACTTACCACCCACTCATTTCTTTCCTGTTAACCCAGCTTTTGCATTGGAAAAGGCAAAATAATTATTCTTTCTTTCTCCCTTGATGCCCTGTGGGTTCAAATAGATCTGTGTTACCTACATTATATATTGATTTTGAAGGCCTCTGGTAAGATCTTAAATGAAAGAAGAATTAGTTCTCTGATTTAGCTGAACTAAATTTCTCTCCACCTCCTGAGCAAAGAGCAGCCCATGGTCTCACGTGAGGAGAGGTACACAGAAATTATAACAACCCTGAAACAAAAACCTCATTGCAGTACAACTCTGATGTGACAAATCACATAGATGTCATTTGCTTGTTTAAAAAAAGAAAAGTTCTACATGGGCCGGGCAGGTCTCCTTTGTGCAGCCCGAGCTACGGCGCTTGGCTGTGGGCAAGACGAGTGGAAATTGCCCTTTGCGGGATAGAAGAGTCCAAGACAAAAAATAACAGTCTCTGCTCTGCAAATTGTTCTGCAAACAGACCCCATGTTCCACACCACAACTCAACACGTAGTTATGCCGTGTGTTTGCTTTCCATCGACATAAGCGTTTCCACCGAGTGGTAACAGCAACTTCTATCAACTGGGGAATTGCTGCCTATGATAAAAACCAGTGCAAACCCATGTGGGGGACCAAACATCTGAACCACACATTCCTGCACTCCCAAACAAGCACCTTGTTAACAGCACATTAAGGTCTCTGCAGCAGAGCTGCTGTCACTGTGTCCAGGGAACACCAGCGAGACTCTCTGACAACACTCCCAGGGACCAAACTACATCTAAGAACACAGGACTGGCTCTGACACAGTAGGGAGACTGGTTCCCTATGGAGATAGCATCTTTCTCTTCATCAGTGATGGTTCTATAAGCTTTCATTTCAGCTGCTCCGAAGTAATGTCGTGTGTTTCAAAGCCTGTAAACAAACTCGGGCTGGAGACCTTCCCAGAAATATTGTTTCTTTTGCCATCTCCAAAACACAGCATATGCTCAAAGTACATGCAAACACGGGTCTGTGTTCTTCATCAGACATCGCAGTGCCAAATGCAGCCAGTGAATGTTAACAATGTGATGTTTACTGCTGCCATTTCTCATAGTCATCACAAACTGGGTCACTCCTCTTCTTCTGGACCTCTGAATTTCTGATGCAATACAAATCACTGTGACCAATATGTAAAGTCAGGGAGAAGTATAACACCAAATTTAATTATCCTCGCAGACTAACTTACTCTGGATGCTCTATTTACTTTTTTCTGGAACACAAAGGACTGGATGGCCACGTTTTTTTTTAGTGAAACCTACCAACTCGATGGACATTGATGGCAGCTGCCACTTCAAATGTTGCCTTTGTGTTTGGAACAACGTGAATATAGCAAAATCACAGAATCATAGAAAAATTTGGGTTGGAAAGGACCTTAAAGATCATCCAGTTCCACCCCCTGGTGAATGTCATGGACACTGTCCACTATATCAAGCTGCCCAAGCCCCATCCAGCCTGGCCTGAGCATCTCCAGGGATGGGGCAGCCACAACTTCCCTGGGAAACCTGGGCCAGGGCCTCACCCCAAGTCCTTCTCCGTAAGCCTGTTCTCAATCACATCATCCCTCATCCTGTATTGAAATTGGGGATTGCCCCAAGCCAGGTGTAGGAAAAAGCTGTGTACAAGAAAACTCACTCATCTGCACTTCCACATCGTTCACACTGGTTGGTAGAACAAAGGGGGAAATGGAAGAACCTCCAGCATCTGCAGATGGTGAGGTTTTATTTTTTTAATTGTTAAACTCTGGCAGTGTAAACACTTGACACTCGGCAAGGAATTGTTGTGCTCGGTCCAGCCTGTATTCTGAAACAGAAAATTTTCCTTCAGAACTTATTATCGGAGTGATTCAGTAGTTTGGCTCTGGCTGCAGAACTTTTCATTTTAACTACTGTTTGATTTTCCATGAAAGAATGTCTGGTGTCTCCAACGCTGCAAGGCAGATAAACATCCATTTTCTGTAAAAATGCCGTGTAACATTACCCAAACCTGCGAGCAGCATCAAAAGGAAGGCCAAGAACGACTGGCAGGGATGACAAGCAGGAAGGTCTCAGGACCCCCTCACCCAGCAGGTCAGGCAGCTTCCCGGCCCCTTGAGGTGCACAAAGAGGACCGAGGGGGCGAGCATCGAGGTGGGAACGAGCCAGCAGGGGAATTCTTAAACCAGCATCCCTACACGGACAGACTCACATTAGCCTGCAGCCTAAGGCAGGACAAAGGCAACACCATCTACCTGCAAGGGTGACCACGAAGACGACTGTTGTGCCTCTCCAGATCAGCACATTCCTGCACGCACAGAACACATCAGCCTGACAGTTGCAGAGATGGACGCACACACAGACTTGACTCTACAGCTCTTCTTGTACACGATCTCTGGATGCTGCAGGATATGAAATGCAACATTTGCTGTGGTGCTAATAAGCACCAGGACCTGAAGACACTGACAGCAAAATGAAACTGTGATTGTGTCGCAGTTACTAAGTCAGACACCAAAATCATGCAAAAAAGTACGCATGTATTCACAAGTGAAAGTGAATTAATGCTTTACAATAAATGAGTATTTTACTATATTTACATATAAATACTGAAGAATCAAGATGAGGCACAGCTTTTCTATACTCAACTACCTTAAATGGTGCAGCTCAGCCTGGGAAGAGCCAAAACCTCGCTCAAGCCCAACTCTGACTGCGCTGCACATGGGCTGGTTGTGAGCAGGAAAGGAATATGTCATGGTATTAAAATGCGATGGGCAGCCTCCAAGACAGATTTCTGCAGTGGATGTTAGATTCATCGCTTTATGTAAACCACATTTATAAACAGTGTGAGAAAATAAAAAAGGATTCAGTTTGCCTTACAATAACAAACAGGGACAAGATCGGCTTAAAAAAAGAGACTGTGATGTAAGCACCAGCCACATATGGCAGCATATGCCTGCCTGCTCCAACGTATAAAGTGATGCAAATATAGACACTGGCAATAAAGAAATCAAGATAGTATTTGATATCACTGATGTGATGACATATAGAGCTCCACTCAATTTTTTTCAATTTCCCTATTTCAC
This sequence comes from Piaya cayana, assembly GCA_013389865.1. Classification (NCBI taxonomy): domain Eukaryota; kingdom Metazoa; phylum Chordata; class Aves; order Cuculiformes; family Coccyzidae; genus Piaya; species Piaya cayana. Next base: position 17,965 of record WAAB01010166.1, read on the forward strand.
CATAGCAAAAGGCACTATTCCCAGCTACCACGCACTGGATGGGCTCCTACTCTTCAACTCAGAAGTTCATCTCCACTACTCAGAGAAGTTATGTGTGTATTTTAAGGCAAGATCGAATTCTAATTTTCAACAAATTCTCTCACTGGTGAAAACAGAAATCACTGAAAAGGTCTGAGAAAACAGATGTAGTTTATTATCAAAATAATCTAGTTATTTACTTGCAGGGAAAAGACCCTCAGCCTGATTTCTAGGTAAGAGCATCTCTCTCCATTAAGACAAAACCATCATGGATTAAACAATTGTGGCAGCTGCATTTTTCTACTGGGCTGTTTCAAACCAAGCCCTCACTATTAAGGACAGAGCAGATGCAGTAAGATAACGTGACGTTTTCTTTTAAGAACATCTTCACCCACATCACCTCAACTCAACTGCTTTGTAACAGGAGGACCTGACGCCGCATCGCGAGGCTGCAGCTGCAGCACAGGGAGAGGAACCCTGACCCAAACACCCGCAGCTCGTTCCGCTGCACTCTCCAGCTTCCACTCACAGCTCCAGAGCTGCCCCACCGTGCTGGCTCAGGTATAGACTTTGCATCCAAAGTAAACTGGAAACAGCGCTCCTGGAGTAGAATTCTGTAGGAGCTAGTTTTTAGTAAACTGGAAGTGTGCTGCGAGCATACGCCTACCACCAGAATCAACTGAAAAGAGAAAATAATAATTGAAGTGTTTATCCAACATGGAGATGCCGCTAAACATGAGGAACGGGGAGAACTGCAGACCTGGGACACTGCTGAGTCAGCACTTCTCTAGTGAGAGGAGAAATGAAAAGAAAGACTCTGGTACATTCGTACCACAACCCCCAGGCCCTGGCTCTCTTCTCTTTGAGAGCCAAGACAGTGCTGGAGGTTTTTCTAAACAGCAATTTAATACTAATTTACCCAAGTAAACGTATCCAAACCAAGCTATTCCAAACCCAGGCAGCGCCGGCTGCGGAAGCTGCAGTTTCCAGACGGCGGCAAGAGAATGCCGAGATATGCAATCTGAGATTTCAAAAAAATGTAAAACCATCCTCCAGGCTTTTATGTGGGCATGTGGTTGCTTTTGAAACTGTAATTTCATTCCTTGGGAAAACTGACAGCGAGAATCTTTATCACCATTCATCTCTGCTACTGGAACTGGAACCAGCGCCAAACCAGGGCTGCAGGTAACACGACCCTCACCTGCTCTGATCCGACAGCTCCAAAGATTTCATTCCTTGCACAGGATATTTTTCTTTCTTAACAAAATAACTGATCTGCAACTTGAACCACTGCTTTGCAAGCAGTACCATGTTACACTGACAGAAACAAAATCAATAAAACTTCCAGACTATTTTTCTGCGCAAGATCAGACTCTTAGCTGAGAAAGGACTAGTTAGAATCATAGAATCATAGAATAACCAGGTTGGAAGAGACCCACCAGATCATCGAGTCCAACCATTCCCATCAATCACTAATTAAAGACAGAGAAGAAGTCAGATGGGTACGGAATGGGACAGTCTGCATGGTAAAGTTAAAGAGACAAACCGGTACATTGGCTACAGAACCTGCTTCAGAGCCCCCAATGAGTCCCACGCTTCTGCAGCACCCAGGCAACCCAGGAAAGGCAAACAACGACCAATCTGACTTCCAAATATTGTGACATGCATTTCACTACAAACAAGGTAACAGAGCAATTGCCAAGGACTTTGTTTTAAGCTCATAACTTTGATCCTGTCACACAACTCTGCAAAAATGGTCTATGTGTATATAAAGATTCTCATTATTTCTCATACGCAAGAGAAACAAACTATGTCAACTAATAAAATCTGATCTACATTTCACATTCCTGACCCCCCTCCCAGCCAGCCAGTTGTCTCCCAGAAGCAAGAGGCACAATTTATACCTGGGGACACAGCACAGTCCTCAGCTTAGGAAGGGCTGATTGCTGCAGGGTATCAGCTCACCCGGCTTTACCCGGTCATTAAAGTCACACTCCATAAAGAACGTTGGCAAACGGACTCATAAATAAGTGTGATTCCATAGCAGGAATGACCTGAAATGGACCTCACTGTACTTCCAAGGGCCTGATGTCAGCTATTATTAAACTGCAGGTTTTACAAAGCCTTCCACTAGACGCCCTGAGTTAAGCCAGAAGTTTTGGCTGTGGTACAGGCAGTGATGAAAACCATATGAGTGGTAACAAGTCGTCTTAATATCACTCTTCAGTACTAAGATGGGCTAATCTGAAGCAGCATTTTACTCTGGTATCACCCACGGTGCCAGGAGGATCAAGAAGTTTGGAAGTGAAATTTTTCTTTATATTTACTTCCCATTTCACAGAACTCAGCCTAACTTCCATTTTCTCTATTTTTTTTTTAATATGAAATAACTGGACAAGAAGATCTCAGGTGGATTATCACGGTGCTTCCGGAAGAACTGTCACCTTGCGAGGTATGGCCAGTTTAAATATTCTATTTAAACAGCAATAAAGGACTGAGTGACAGGCTGCCAGTCACTGCATGCAGTTAATAACGTCAGGTAATTTAGAGTTAGAAGTACCATTTCTTTATGGAACATTTGAAATCTACTTTGCAGCTGAAATAATTCTTCATGTACTGCATCTGAGCTGCAGAGTGATAAAGCAAAGCTCCAGTGAATTATTTAACTCTTAGAGAAAGGCTTGTCAGAGTTCACAGCTGCCTCTATCAGTGTTTTCCTTGGGTACTTGTGTGTGGAAATCCACCCCGCATTGCAGCAGCTCTTGCTGGGACAACTCAGCATAAGCCTTCTCTGAGCTGGTGTTCAAAGGGACTTTGAGGGGGATCTCAGCAATGTCATTACAAATGACACCTGAGAGTGATTGTGGACAAGCTCATCAGTCGTACTTGGTAACACACAAGCCAAGCAGTTGGGTTTTTCCCTACAACATAAGGGCTCTGTGAACAGAAATAGTTTTGTAAACATGCTCTTGTTGCTCTGCCACACGACTCCAGTATCGGGGTATTTCTCGGGGCAGAATCGTTTCTTCATTAATCTTATTGACCAAGAAGTTTCCTCCTGCGTTTATTCAGCAATTTCAGTAAATCAGTTGAGCAGGCAAAGAGTTAAACGTGCTCCTCTTATTTCGGGAATGGGACACTGACTAATAGAACCACAACTATTTTTAAATACAGATTTCAAAACAGCGATGGTCTTGCCTTTCTTTGGATAAAATCTGTGCACAGGGCTGTGCTCTGTGTTAGAAACGAGCCTGGGGAGTTTGTCTTTGCCTCTGTACAGACCGTGGCTGGGTCATTTCATCCTTCTCTTTCCAGAAACGATGCCACAGGGAAGTTGACTGCATGCACCGGTAACAGAAATGATTTCTAAATGCAATGTAGAGTCTTTTTAAGTCTTAAAACCTAAACTATTAACTCCTTCGGTGTCATAACTGGTGAGACAACAAAGCTCACATGCTGCGGGGTTGGTGGCAGCTGCCAAGGAAGCCAGACTCATGCTCTCCTCTTGTTTCGAGCGCAGTGCCAGTACTAACAACATAACTCCTGCCCTCACAGAAAGGGGTTTTCTTCCTTTAATTCATGTTTAGAACTTTCATATCCCAGAACCACCACGCATTCACCAGGGGATTTCTCACACAGTCTTTAAAAGGTTTTAACACTAGTGATGTGCCGTGACACCACCTGCAGTTAATGCATTACAAGTACTATCCTAGCCTAATGCCATAAGAGGTTCCTTTCTTCCACGTGCTGTTTGGCAATATCAGTTTTGGTAAAGATCACCATGATAACGAGGATAAGTGTGTCCTGAGCAATTAGGACAGTGATTTTAGGGTCATTACACACTTCAGGAAAGAAGTCAGACTTGTAGCCCGTCTGCCTGCAGAGGGACCTGTGGGGTGGGCCGTGCTCCAGCGAGAAGGTGCTGTTTGGAAGCTTTCTGTGCTGCAGCAAAAGCAAGACTGCACTGAAGACTGTGTAACGAAGGAGTCTGTGAGCCCTCCTTGACCTTCACACACTCTTTCTCAAACTCCTCTTTGATGCTCTGGTCTGCAGGGACAAGGCCAGGCTCTGCCCACACCACACACATCAGCTCAGGGCGTTACTCGACACACAACCTGAGCCTGGCTCAGTGCTGGCCCTCGTCAGGAGCGGCCGTCCCACCTCTGCTCCTTCCTTCTCTCTGCTTGACAAGCTCTTCCCCTCAGCTGGGCTGTCCCACCCATTCCTTTCTGCTGGCTCCGATGTTCAGGCTGATCCAACTTGTTCACCAGGAAAGAATGTGTTGGGTTTTCTCTCTCGCTCACATTGGTTTTGTGCTGGTTTAGTGAGCTCAGTCAGCTCGGTGAACAGCCTGAGTGGAAGAGCTGCTGTGAGAGAAGGAGAAGGACGTGCTGGGGAGCAGAACCAGCAGCACCTTTGGCACAGCGACATTCAAGAACTCCTCCTTCCCAGACAATTAACTATTTCATAATATTCCCATAAGTATTTTCAGAAGGCTCACTGGGATATTTGATTTTAGGCTTTAATTTTCTTTTAATTCTCCTACTCTTGAAATTTAAGCAAGCGAATCGGATTTAATCTTAATTTCCTAGAAAACATGGGGGCAGCTTAAGGAAGTAAACAGGAATTGCTCCTTCCTCATCCAAGTTGCCACACGTGCCTCTGCTTAACTAATATGTGACTTAACCTGATTCAACATTTCCCAGCTTTCTAGGTACAAGCAAAGCACGTATGTCCCATTAAAAACGTTTTTCAACAAGAACGAATGAAATAAATGCTATTCCAAATTCTGGAAAAAATTACTACTAAAATTACACTTCAAAGCTTGAAGCAAATGATGATGCTATTTTTAAAACTCTTATATGACATTAATCTCTAATGAATCTAACTTAAATATCATTTTAATACTATTACTGTAATGCATAACTTGGTAATAATTTATATTTTAAGGATTTTTAAAATATTTTTGATATGCTGATTAAACCTTAATATTTGTAACAGACCGTTTTTCAGGACGAGCGACTGCAGCAGTGAGTGATGCTGTAGTTCAGTCCCTCTAGTTGCTGTTGCACGTGCACTGATTCTTGTGTTGCTCACTGTCCTCTTCCAGTCGGGCCATCCCGGTTAAGAAGACATGAAAGAATACACGCTCCTCCTCTTCTTGGCTCTGTGCTCTGCCAAACCTCTCATTGGTCCTTCCTATTTTACACTGAAGAATATGATGCTCCAAGATATGGAAGATGATGACGATGACGACTACGATGACAATTCTCTATTCCCCACAAGGGAACCCATCATGCCACTGATTCCTTTTGACCTGTTCCCAGTTTGCCCCTTTGGCTGCCAGTGCTACCTGAGAGTCGTCCACTGCTCTGACCTAGGTAAGAACACACGTGTGTGTCTGTTCTGCACGGGGCTCTCCTCTGGAGCATTTGCCTTTGAAAAGATGAGTCCTACAGCCCCGAAATTGTGGATTCACATACTGCTGTATCAGTCATTGCCAAAAGGAGCTCCCGTGGTTTCAGTTCATCTTGCAAACCTTATCTTATTCGCCTCCAACAACTCACTTGCATTTGGCATTTTTTGCAATATAAATGCTTTCCCAGTTTCTGTGCATCAGTTTAGAGAATTAATGAGCTGCCACAGCCCCCTTCCCCGAGCAATGGCTTCCACGGGGAAGAGCACAGAAAGGAAAGGGGTTTAGTAGATGTAGAAAATAACTGTAAAACACTCAACTCGATACTTACTGGGGTTAATAAGGACATGGAACCTGCACAGCTTTTTGTCCACTGAGGGAACAACCCAGAATGTGAACATGCTTGTAATCACATTTCAGATGACACTTTCCTGTTTCACGAGCTTCCATGAAGCTCTATCCAAACAGAGAAGCACAAAGTTTGCTGTATGCTCTGTCTGCACAGGACAAGCCATCAGTCCCCTCTCCCAGAAAGACCATGGCTGCAGAGGTGCCTCATTCACGGCTACAAAGCAACAGCGCAAATGAGAAGAAAACCTAACAAAGGCAAAAGAGGCCACAAATAAACCTTGAGAAAGCTTAACACCAGGGCAATAAATGGGATACAAACTATTTGCTCAGCTTAACTTCCATTAAAGTGTGCGTCACACCCTAACCAAGGGCAAATCTGCTCCTGTCACAGTTGCAGATGAACTAGGCCGCAGATGTGAATTAATTATTAATGGTCCCAGTTTGAACTGGTGCTCGTTGATATTTTCCTATCACTCAAAGTAGCCAAAGGACTATGATCCTGCCACTACCACTGTGACAGTGAAATTCATTCCCATCACGGCTCTGCCACCAGCTGGACTCCTCATGTCTTAGAAACACTGAGTCCATTCATGAACTGCTGGGGTTTCTGAGATGTGCCATTAGTAAGGAATCAAAACAAATATTTGTGGACAGCAGCAGGCTGTGGTTACCGTATCTGGTGCACAGATGGCAAGCCCCATTAGTTAAGATCATACATGGAAAAAGCCCTACTAACACACTCCATCTTTAAATAACTGAAACCTATTAATTATGGAATAATCCTTACTAATCTGGACCAGATTTTAGCATTTGATGCACCAACATCTCTGCTGAGAAGAAAGTTGCTGTCCCTTGCCAGCCTCCTCTGCCCATGCAGGCTCTTGGCAGGAACCACAGTACTTCTGTAGCTGAACAATTAACTGGACTGGGGAATTGACTCAACTGGTAACTGAGTCCTGGCAGCAGGAGTCAGACTGTTGTCCACATTGACAACAAACACATTTCTCAGCCCCAGTGCCGAGTGGACACAGTGCCAGGACAGCAGGTAGGGCAGCACAGGGAGGGGACACAGCTCCCCAGCCCTGTCCCTCAGCACAGAGCTTTAGTTCCTCTCAGTACTGGCTATTCCCTTCTCCTTTGCTTTATGGCTGTTTGCATTTTCTTTCCAGTCACGATCCACCCACCCTCACTGTGCTTTGCCACCCAGCCCTGGGTCTCTCTGGATCTGTTCACAGGCACGTGATGTTTCTGTTTCACACTCTCCCACAGGTCTGACATCCATACCTCGCAACATCCCACCAGACACTCGCATGATCGACCTTCAAAACAACAAAATCAAAGAGGTGAAGGAGAACGATCTCCAAGGACTCGCAGCACTCTATGTAAGCTTGCCGTTTGCCAGGTTGGAAATCTTATTTAGCGATCTGAAATATTTTGATCATTTAAAAATACAAATGTTTTCCTTCCCTAATGGCATCCACAAAATGACAGGCCAGTGCCTGCGCCCTCGACTGCTCCCACAGAGCAAGCAGCAAGTTCCCCCTGAGCTGTAGGAACTGAGCTGCTCTCTGCAGCATCCCCAACATGAACCGTGTGTCTCACCAAGATTTAGTGTCCTTAGCACACGCAGAAACACTCCCTGAACCACAGAGGTTGTTACACAAGTGTCCCTTTATCTGCTTAGTGGCAGAATAGCAGAAAGAGCTGAATCTCACAGGAGAAGTGGAAGGATATTTTCCAAGGGTATTTTCAGAAGCACACAGCATCCAGCTGGCACACAGGACCAAGCTCAGGCTCCAGAGCCAGGTGACTGGGATGAACTCAGACCAGCACCGAGTCACCAGGTGCTTCGCAGCCGTTTTTACCGTGCTCCTGTCTGCACGTACGGTCAGACTCTCCCTGGCAACTGATGCACCTGGATATTTACAGCACACAATAGTCCCTCTTTGTTAGGAAAGAAAATGAGAGTCTCAGAGGTCTGGAGAGGTAGATTCAATTTGCTTTGGAACATGTATTTCCATACGACACCACTCCAGATCCAGTAACAATGAATACTGATAATCATGAGATTTTTTAAGACTGAGAAACCCGTTCCACAAGTTAGAGCAAAATAACTCCTCTCCTTATCACTGGCACCTTGTCAGCTCTGATCCGTTTTTCAATACCTTCTAGATGATGCTCAGGCTTCCAGGCTTCTTTTTACTTTCCATAGTCAAGTAAAACGCATAAAATATAGACAAATGCCAAAACGTGGTATGAAGTAAAGATGAAATATTTTAAATACTGAATTGTTAAGTTACATATTGAAATTCATCACCTAAAATTCACAACAACAACATTCCTGCATAGAGATGTTTTCTTTGCATTGTTCTTCCCATATTTCCTAGGCACTGGCTTTGAACAACAATAAAATATCCAAGATCCACCCAAAAGCCTTTAATCCAACAAAGAAGCTGCGACGGCTCTACTTGTCCCATAACCAGCTCACGGAGATTCCAACAAACCTACCAAAGACTTTAGCAGAGCTCAGAATTCACGCCAATAAGGTTAACAAGATCCACAAGGACGCATTTAAAGGGATGAAGTCTCTCCATGTTTTAGGTAAGTCCAACTAAGTAGAAGAGAAAGTAACAAATCCGTAATATTCTACACATCATCTTCACTCAAACCCTTCCTCAGAGTGAAATCACCTCTTACAAAGGGATCCATGCTCTGGAAACTACTGCTCACAATGGAATTCCTAGGTGAACTGGCTCCCTAGGTAAAGTTTCTGGTCGCCCTGCAAGCGAAGTTAGGCAGCCGGTACTCACCGAAAGCTGTGACTGCCACCCTCAGATCAGCTAATCAAAGTTAATGTTAATTAACTCATAGAACATCAGAAGTCGTACATAAACTGAAACCATCTGTTTATAACTTGGTCAAGCATACACAAAATTCCTATCTAATAAATACTACCTTTTTTTTCCCCATTTGGACAGAAATGAGCGCAAATCCTCTTGGCAACGATGGAATAGAGCCAGGGGCTTTTGAAGGAGTAAATATCTATCACATAAGAATGGCAGAAGCGAAATTAACTTCAATTCCTAAAGGTAGGCTTCGTTTTACCTTTTCTGTTTTTCTGAACATGAGACCAGCAAGCAGGAATTCAAACTGGGACTGTCTGTGCCTGCCCTCCCCAGAAGGCTGGTGCACAAACGACTCTCCACCTCCTGGTCCTTTGACACACATGTGGCTAACGCCTGTTTCTTTGCTGCAGCAGCTACCCCAGACCCTTCACCCAATACTAAACACAAAGGGAAGATGCTGCTTGGAACACAATAAACATTCTAAGAAAAATAAGTTGGCTTTTTTATCCCCCTCACACTGTGTGTTTGTTTTTCCTCAGACTTACCCTCCAGTCTACTGGAACTTCATTTAGATGACAACAAGATCACAGCTGTCGAGCTTGAAGACTTTAACCGCTATAAAGATCTTCAAAGGTAAAACTTGCATGCAGAATGCTTGAACTTGGTAAAAGGTTAGAGCTGGCAGGATCTCGTGTCTGACACCTCTCTTGTTAATGATGAAAAGGGAATTAAAATTTCGAGTGTTTTTGTAAGACCTGCCTCAGTTTCTGAAGGAATCAAGAAACAAAGGGGAAAAGGAGAATGCAGGATGCACGGGAACAGTGATTCCTGCAGATTTCACTGCTCGTCAATGCTGCTGGCGATCTCCATGAGCCCTTAAGTCACTGTGCTTTGTGCTTCTAGGCTTGGTCTTGGGAATAACAAAATCAAAGATGTGGAAAATGGAAGCTTGGCCAACATCCCAAGTATACGCGAAATCCATCTTGAAAAAAACAAGCTCAAGAAAGTTCCTCCCGGATTACCTGAACTGAAATACCTGCAGGTGATACCCTAAACTTACTAGAAAGTGCTGGTAGTTATGAGTTGTTTGACTTTCATACTGTCACACTGATTAGGACAAAACAAAAAAGTGTAATTAACTGTCACATGAGATTCTATTTGCTAAAGGCTTTTACTTCTAAATTTCATTTTTTTCCACTTCTTGCTTCACTTCCAATGAGAGGAAAAATCTTTGAAATATACACACACTATGTATAGAAACATATTCAAAACTGCATACAACTCCTCAAATATCAAGTTGCAACAAACTGTAAAATTAGATACATGAACAAAAGAATTCTTTTGTCAAAGCACATTATTCTACTTAAATTCTGGAGTCTATCCCCAAACCCTTCTTTTTAACTAATCCAAAGCTACAACAGCATTAGACTGATCCATCCCTATAACCACACTGACAAGTCTCCCCTAACATCAACTTTTCTAGAGACTACTTTTCAAAATTTATTACATCACAGAATATTTACATTATGGGTTTGTGCATTTGCATAATCCTACCCTGATATAATTCTTACTATAAGAGAATGTAAACCAGCACGTTGAGAATGTTCCATAAGAACAGAATCCAGTTATTCTGACCTCACACTGACACAATACCCTACTCATTTTTTTTGCGGGAGAGACTGAGGCAGAAGGGAGACAATTTTTAAGATTTATCACTAATTTTTCACTCATGTTACTGTTAATGTTCGCATCCATCAGCAAACCCCTCTTATCCACGTGCCAACAAATGCTTCAATTAGTCCTGTGCCCATGCTAACGAATACATTTTGCTGTTCTATTTGCTGCAGGTAGTTTTCCTTCACTCTAACCACATTGCAAAGCTGGGCGTGAATGACTTCTGCCCGACGGGACGAAGGAAGAAGAAAGCGCTCTACAGCGGCATAAGCCTCTTCAACAATCCCGTGAAGTACTGGGAGGTCCAGCCTTCAACGTTCCGCTGCATTTTAGCCAGAAACAGCGTGCAGCTTGGGAACTTCCTCAAGTGACACCGAAGCCGGTCACGTCAACAAGCAACTTGCCCAAATCAGTTCTACGATACTTGAAATTTGCAGAAAAATGCTAGTTTTACACTATTTAACCAGTTTACAAAGTATTTACTAGTACTGAGAAAATTAGAAACAGTATGTTAGCAGGATCCATTGTGTTACTGACAATGTTCAACCCCATTTGAATAATTCAAACAAAAGCCTTTGTGTCTCACTAAAGGACTCTTGGAAGTGGAACTGGAAACTGATTCTAATGTTTCCTATTACAGATGTTAAATTCTTTACTTCAATCACATAACCTTGACATAGTCTTTCTTTCAAGTGAATTCCAAAACTTGAGTGGAAGTGGCTCTTTGTCACAGTGAGGCCCTTTTCCTCTGCCAAAAGGCATTGTAAGAGAAGTTTCCAACACAATTCTCAGATGTGAAGAACTTCTGGTGCTGTTTCTGACAACCAATACAAGGTACAACATCATGAGGGCTTTTGTCTCTAAACTACAAGACACTTTTGTAACCCACTGTGAGATAAAGGCAGGTTTCATACCAAGAATTAACATGCAAAAAGTCTTACAAATCTTTCGGTATTTCTTCTCACAACCATAAAAGGGAAATGTCTTTGACATTTGCTATTAATGTAATTTGACACACTCTGAACATTAAGAAATAGGATACAAGGTTTATCATACGCTTCAAGCTTAATAGGAAAGATTATTAAACTCCCTTTAGGCCAGCACAAACATTTTCCTTTATCTATAACAATTGTAATCGTGTCTTTCATTTAACGTTTTTCCTTTTGTTTTTTGACATCACACGGGTTAAGAATCCCTCATTAAAGCAAGTTCCTTAAAAAAGCTGAATGCAAGCAGATAGCTGGAACGCGGCTGCCCTGACTTCTCAGGCGGGTCAGCACACAGAACTCTCAATACTGACAGTACTGTATAAAATGGATATTTTATAGATCTATTTAGTGTATATTTGCTACTGGGATTCAAAATAAATTAAATAAACTTCAAGAACACTTGCATTTGTATACTTGACTACATGACAGACCACGTCAAAACATTCAGAGGTTACAAGCAAACACCTGACTCTTCTCTAGATAGTTTCTCTCTCTTGTGTAGCATTCATCACTGCTGTGCTTTACACAATAAAACCTCCACGCTTTAACTGAAGCAGCTATGGGATATAGCACAGCCAGGGAGTAGCAGAAAATACCACATAAAAATCAAGCAATTCCCAGTCTCCCAGCCTTTCCGAAACTCCCTAAGTACGATGAGCAATAAGCATCAAGTTTACCATCTCTTTTTCCCCTCACCTGTCTGGTCTCTTTGTATTTATAGTTAGTCAGCCCCACCGTGCTGTTGAGACCCAAAATCACATGGGACAGGAGGGAGAGCGAGCAAAGGAGGCTTTTACTGAAGAACGGGTTTTACAAACAGGAACTCTATAAAACATTTGGAGACAGAAAATAACCAAACCAAAAACCTAAACCAAACACAACCCCCAAACAGACCTGCAGAGCGTTGAGCCCCTTTCTGTTCCTGCCTCCTGCAGATGTTTCTAAGGAGTCCACGTCCCAGCAAACAGCACGGGAAGATGCTGCCTCCACTCTCACACTTAATTTCTAAAAGATTTTATCAACAGCCTAAGCTTGTTGTCATCTTCAAGTGGAATTTATCTGGCTTTGAAGTTTCAAATCTGTGGCTCAGGCTGCATTGACAGTTTGCTTTAAGGGGGCAGATATCAAAGGGTTCCCTCTAACCCTCTCCTGTCAGTCAGTGTTAGAGGACAGACAGTCACTTCCTACATCATGTCACAAATTCACAGGATGTCTGACACCCAAGAGAAAAAAATGTGTCCAATGCTCCTCCACTATTTTCAGACATTCCTCAGCCAACATTTCTGGGCAGTAACAACCGATAACGTACACACCCTGTATCTCTGCATGCTTTAACGGGAGCCTGAGTGGGTACCACGACCTACAGACATTACGATATGAAATTAGCCTCATGGTTCCAGCAACACTTTCTGCATCCTGGCAGCAGCAGCATTAACAGAGTGACAGCTGATCACTGGGGACATGCCGGTGTCCAACAGTCTTGCCACAGGACAGGGCCATTCACTATCAGCAGATGGGGACAAAAACCATCAAGAAATCAACTCCACCTTCACATTCCCCACAGATGTTATGGAAAAAGGAAAGAGGGAGACAGAGATTTGATATAAATCCTTTAAAGAGCCATCTCGTACTGCTTAGTCCTTGTATGAGTAACTACATTTCTGTAAAAGAATTAATACTTATTCCACCTAAGCTTTCCAAACTGTACTGGGCTTCTCTCCTGAAAATCTGCTGCTCCTACGAGATGCCACTAACCAATTCCACCAGAGGATGGCAGCCTCTTGTTACCAATGAAGGAAAAGTAATTCTGAAGAATAAATAACAAATCCTATTACTGCGCAGCAGTAACTCAGTAAACTTCACAGACCCTGGTGAAGCAGAGTAGCCTGTTGGAGCACTAAAGTACTACTTGAATCCTTCTGCAGAGCGAGTTCTATGTCCTGCTCTACACCATTAACTCGCCAAAGGATGAAACAACCCCATCTCTCCAAGTCTCCTCCTGCCCCTTTCCCCAATAGCTTTAAACCACAGCGACACGAAGAGCAATACACTAGTTACACAATAGAAATAACACCCTCAATAGGACACTGAAAGTTTAAAGGACATACGATACCATCAAATCATGATTTAAACGTGTACAAACAGGTATGGCAGGTGCCATATATGGGAGTGCAAGGTTCTGTAGGCAGGGAGGAATAACCCCCTGCACCGGCAGTGCTGGATGACCTGGAGGACAGCTTTGCCGAAAAGGACCAGGGGTCCTGGGGGACAAACTGAACGTGAGCCAGGAACACATCCTTGCAGGAAAGGAGGCTGGCAAATTCAAATTGTTGAAATTAAAATATTAGGAATATCAGTCATCACTGCTTACTATTTCACAGCCTTAAGAGCAGATTCCTCACTAAAAAATTGCACTATTTATCCAGAAAAACAACCATATGCTACAGTAGACAAAATGAACACTAATATTTCCATTGTATTTAGATCAGAACTTAACACCAGGATGATAATAAAAGCAGTGGTAAATTAAAAATAATGAAATCATGATCTGAAGCCCTCTTTTTCTTTCTTCTTTCTCTACACTTAGAATTTAAGATTGTTTCTTGGGGTTTTTATTTCCTCCTTTCTGGGGAGACTAGAGGTTTGAGAACAAAGCTGCTAATAGGAAACATATGGAAAAGCCCTGGAGTAAATGAAAATCTGACTGGAATTCCAAACGCCACGTATCACATACCACTGTCTGAAATTATCTGCTTAGATAAACGTAGGATTTACCCTGCACACTCAATAAATCACCTGAGATGGAAGAGAGAGTTACGTGTAAAATAAACAGAAAGGCTTCTGTGATAATTAAGATATTTCCAAAACTAATTGATATTTTGAACCAAGAGGGGCTGTTTCTCAGAGCCTGATTGAGCCAATACAAGATTAGCTCAACGCAACGTGCTGCCAACAGACAGGCTCGTGGCAGGTTTTCAGATAAAACACGAGTAGTTCTACTCAGCTCAACAATACAACTCTGGATTTAACCATTATGCTGCTGTGGGAATATCAGAGCGCCAGGTTTTCCTATTCACGAACACTTTTTCTGTCTCAATGTCTTGTCCAGAAGAAATTTGAGATTTCTGGACCAGCAGCAGTGTGGATGCAGTTTTGATGAGAAGCCCACACGTCTCCACACACACCAAGTCTGGCCACAGGCCTCCTGCGCACAAGCAGCTCCTTGAACCAGCCCATCCCTCCCTCAGCCCAGCAGCACACAGAGACCAGCGCTGCCTCCCCTGCGGTGTCTGTCACCCACCAGCGGCAGCCTGTGCATCACCATCCCCTCACAGGGGTTTCTATCAGAACCACGGGGACCAGCACTGACATCAACACGCCCCCTCCTCAATTACTGTCAGGAACTGTTAAGGAGTTACAGTCTCTCACTATATCCAGAAATTAAACATGGAAAAAAACTGTTTGACTGGTTGCCAAAGGATGTCAAATCCCCTGAGGGACAGAGAGGGGACAAGTCACCAACACAAACGTGCACTTGCTTCTTAGTGGTTCAGATGATGTTATTTTCCAGTGCTTTCCAGAGATAAAGACCAATTAAAATACTTCCCTTCCAGAAACACTCCTCATAGAATATCTTACCCTCCTCTGTTTCTCACTTATGGAAAAGAAAATTGGCCTGAAATTCTAGAAGATACTATTTTACTGACATTTATGTCCTACTTAGGCCACCAAGAAGAACTTCCAGAGACTATCCTGGTGTCCTGCTGTCAGTTTTGTCTTCCATCTGTTCCACAGGACGATACAAGGAACCAAACGAACAGGTGACTTGCTGGTCAGTAATAGAGCCCAAGTTTTTAGTATAAAGAAAATGAGGAATTCACTTATGGCAAGAGATTCCTTACTCGCCATGTCTGGATCACAGTTAACAACAGAATTCTCAGAACACAAACCAGACCAAGCTAGTGTGAGGTCAACAGGCTGCTCTCCTCTGCTTGAGGCCACAAACAGGGTGAAATCTGTAGGAAACTAAACGTTGGTACCTTAACCCTGAGGCAACCTGGCTCTTACTGAAAAAAAAAAAAAAAAAAATTCTTGATGAACAGATCTTCCTAAGCAATTAATATTGCTGTTCAAAGCTGAAGAAAATGCATTGGGATTGAATTTCTAAAAGCCAATTCCACAACTGGAAGAGTGGCTGGCAACATCCTTCACACTGCAATGCAGGACAGTTGTAAACACCTACAGCTCTGGAAATGTTCAAGCAAATACACCAGCCACAAAGAGAAACACGTCCTACAGGCGCTGTAAAATCAAGGAGGGACACGCATTCTTAGACATGGTCAGAAGAGTAAACGGGAAACACTTTCCATCACGTACAAGGGGAAAATTTCTGCTAACACAGAACACGTTCCTGTGCACGAGCTCTCAGGAATTCCTTGGCAGATAACTTAGACAACTACTCCTTATACTTGCCTGAAAGCATCTGAAGGAAAAAAAAAACCTTCTTTTTTTGTCTCTAAACATGATTTGCAGATTGGATACAAACATAGGATTGAGCTAAAGTTGCAGGTGCATTTTCTTGTTCTTGTGACAAAAATGCCTGAAGTCCAGATATCAATTAAAAAAAAAATAACATAATGAATGAAGTATTAATGCAAATTATTAAGTTAGGACAGAAATCACATTTTATTTCTTAAGCATCTATCAGCTTAAGACATTGAAGTTAGAGGTTCTTTTTGAAATAAGGAAGTGTCTGCTTTGGAATAGATTCAAGGAATGAAGCTGGACAGTTACAGAGCAGCAAGTTTCCAGTCAGCTCCACATATTAAGATGAGAGCGAGCCCTCAGACTGTGCTGAACTGTATTTTAAAGCCCTGATGGTGAGGCCTAAATGGCTAAAGAACTGTAACATACAGTAATATTTTTAAAAATTAGTAATTATAAAAGGAGCACCAGGTCTGCACAGTCACCTGCAAAGCACATCTGTGAAATGCACCTATGAAACCTCCACAAACCTTTTGTTTTGCTCTCTTCATTCCTGGTTGCAGGATGCATACTCAAGTTATAACAGACTGATTAAAATTCCCGACCTTTGATCTGAAGAGTCAATGAAGGCAGCTTATTCAGAGAAGCCGTTCATCAATACATACAAACTCCACAGTCCGGTAAATCTTAGGAAGCAGTTTCCTCAGTTGGTCAACATGTTTTTCCCAGTAGCTCCCAGCAAACAAAGCAACAGATATAAATCAGGCTGAATAGGCTGAGGGCTGCCAGAGTTTGGATTTTGTAATGCCACCTCCTGAATGGGAGCAGAGTAGAGACCACACAGCAAGGTTCTTATAATAGCCTGGGTCTTGCCTCAGCAGGACTGTTGACATGATCTGATGGTCCTTTTCCACAACTCTAAAAGTTCACATTCACACAGGGACACGCTCCTAGAGTGACTTTCCTCTGCAGAGTGGAACGACATGAAGTCTGTACGAGCCGTCACTGACTGAGCCCACGGGGCTGTGGCTGGAGGCTCTGCAAGACCAACCAATTCAGGCTCTAGATTTGCCGATGGCCCTACACTTCAGTGTCTGCATTTTCAGATACCTGCCGCACAGGATAAAAAAATCCAGCAGCCACTATGTCTTGATAACGAATTACTTGTCTTAATAACGATTTTTTTGAAACTGAAGCACGAACAAACAGAAAGCGCATCTGCAGATGGCACCCAGGCTGCAGGCACTGTGCCGGCAGCATTTGAGGATTGCCAGTTACAACCTGGAAATTTGGATGCAAAGAGCTTCTGTGCCTACGCTGACTCTGAAGTGCAGCCCAGTCCAGATGACAGATGCCCAAGGCTGGTTTTGCCTTCTGAACCCACAGACTTTATGAGGAATCAAATCACCACGTTGAGACTTGCTAATTATATTCAATCACACGTTCTCTTTTCTACTGTGCAATCACTTAGAGGAACAACCTATCATCACAAATTCCAACCTAAAACACACAATTCCTTCAAAGTCATCAACTGAGGATTTAAAAATTTTGAGCTTTAGCCTTTTCTTCAAACCTCTCATGGTAGGGCCAGACCTTAGCTGAAGGACCTTCTAATTTTAGTGAGTTCTAGCTGCCAAGACAGTCCTTGGTTCTAACATCCACAGCTTCGCTTCATTTAAAACTTTACAAATTCAAGAACAAAAATAAGTCCTTACAAAACACAGGGTTGGGTTTTTTTGAAACTGAAAACAAAAACATGTTGAAAACTTAATACACTTGTCACAGCCTTTGAAACAAGATGTCTTGCACGAATGATGTTAAATTTAATCATCTCATCATCCTCCTTGTAAGGAAATTCCTACCACACTTCAACTGAACTAAGAGAAGATTAAACCACACAACCTGACCAAGAGCATAAAGTATAGGCTTGGTTATATCCCACACAGTTCATGCTACACAAAGGGAACTGAGTCTCAATATATCCCTTGGCCAGACCTGCACCATCGCCTGTAACTGACCCTCCTTTAAACCCGGAGCTTTGCTGCTGTGTTTCCACAGGACGGACTCTTTTGCTCTGCTACTACAGGTATTTAAATGCTTTATGAGGTTTTAAGTCTCTTGAAAGCTTCAGAGGATTTGAATATCAGAGGAAAAATAACAGGTATGAAATTAAAACTAATTGAGTCCAATTTTTATCTTTAGAGAAAATAGTTTTTCGGTTATACTTTATTTAGAACTGTTAATGTAACAGAGCTCTCAATCTGCACCACTCTCTTGTGCTTAAAAAACCCAAACACTGCAGCAGCAAATAACATTCTCCTCACTGGCACAACAGATTGGGGTGTTTCTTTCACCACTGTAAACACATTCTATTTCAAAAATCTATTTCTTTTGTTGTTTAATATTATTTGCGTTTAGTGGCAAAACATTGCTATTCAAGTATTTACAGTACTATTAAATAAAGGATTAAGTAGTTTTAATTGACCCTTTTGACCTCTCCTTGTATTCTCTATCCTCTACACGTCTATCACTGCTTTCAGTTCCAGCATTGCAGACTCCTACAACGTTACTTTTGTTCATGAGTTCTGGTGCTTTTCTTTATGCCCCAAACGTTAGAATTACACATGATTTATCATCTTAAACAGTGTTCTTGATCTCAATGCTACAGAGGAAACTTGAAAGAGAGAACATTTTTCTTCAGTAAAATGGTTTATATCTGGTGTCATGCTTGCCTCTTTCATAGGAGGATTTATGTTCTTCCTATATAACTTAGCAGAAACATGTTGGAAACTTACTGTGAATCCTGAACTAGGACTGAAAACCAACTGGGAGCCACCCAGCATTGTGCCGAGGGCACCACCAAACACAGACTGTGGAGGGGACAGAGGCGTAAGATGGAAGATGTTCCCAAGAGCTTTTCCACCACACACACTTTCCCTCAATCTTGAGAAGGTTAATTTTTCTGTTTCCTAACTTCATCCTCCAGAGAAATACCCTTTGCGCAACTGGACTGTTGTACTTGAAGCTGCACTGTGAACTACTGACCTCGGAAATATTTTTTGAAGTCCTCCTCTCTTAATTTTTTTTTTT
>WAAB01010167.1:0-14927 GCA_013389865.1 Piaya cayana
CAGAGGTTGCCCAGGGAAGGTGTCTATGCCCCATCCCTCAAGGTGTCCAAGGCCACACTGCTGGTGCTACCTTCCTCTCAAAATGGTCACTGTTGGCTTGACGAGCTGTCCTGGGGCTGTGCAGAGGCATACAGTGCCCTCTTCACCCAACTTGCCCCTGTGCCAGAGGCATCAGAGACACGCCTGGGTGCACAGCAAAGCAGGACACATCTCTGTGCATTGGCAAGCAGACCCTGCTGAACACCGTGACCTGATGAACTGCCTGGAAATCACCCCTGTGCTGAGAATTGCTTCTATTTGGTGTCAATCCTGGCCCTCTTGTCCATTTGGATGACCACATTGAAGTGCCTCTCAGCTCTAGTATGCTTCTATCAGGTGATTAGGAGAGCAAACCTTCTCTTCCCAAAGCCTGCTTGAATTCCTCTGGCCACCCTGTTACAGTGCCTGTCCCGCTCCACATTTCTTTGGCTACTGACAGACTGGCCATGGCAACAGTCAGATGCCTTGGAGCATTCCCATAAAGACAGTCTCAATGTCACCTTGATGTCCACATGCTGGCTTATGGTGTCTGCAAACACAGGGCCAGCACCTCCTGCAAGGCAGTGTCTAGCCATGTCTGCTGTCATTTACATTATCCCCATAGTTACTGTTTTTCCCGAGCTTGACTGGTTTTATTTCATGATGTAGTTTATTATGTAAGCAACGTTGTTATTGTGCCACTCTGAATGTATGCTTGGCATGTTTTTAATGACAACACCATGGTTCAGCAAGTTAGAGGGAACTGCTGTGAGCAGACACTGTTTATGGTGTTGATAAACCAACTCTGACCTCACTACCAAGAAGCATGGCCCCTCAGGTGTTCTGTAAGAACAGGCATTTCTGTGAAGCCATGCACTACTGACGGTGTCAGTGCCTGGTGTACTGAGAGAAGGGCTGCTCCAGCAGAAGGAAAAACAGAGTTAACATCAGACCAGACAGGCACAATTTCTGCCACTGTGTCCTGTACGGACAGAGGTGAGATCTCCCAGTGGAGGTCAGTGATATGGCCACATAGCCTGGATCCTCCAACACTTCAGTTTTACTGAGTATAATTTCAAATTTATTTATCCGTAAGTGAAATATTACAGGGGAAAATGGAGTCAAAACTCTGCTTTCCTTCCTCAGAATATGCAAATGTGGGAAACAACTTCCCAGCAGAGAAGAAACCTAAAACATACAGGGTGAGCTGAGTGCAGAGTGGATTTCATTGGGTAATGAGGCATCCTTTTCACACTCTCCTCTTTCAGTATGTTTCTACTGTTGGGTTTTCCCTTGCAAGTGTTTCTCCAGCAAAGCTTTCAGAAGAAACCACAATTTCCCTTACTTCTAGAGTAAGATGGGTACTTACTCTTTTGGCCCTGCAATGGGACCAGCTGTCTAGAGGAAAGCATAAAGAATTATTTTCTCTGCGCAGAATAAATAAGAAGCAGTTTGTCTGGTCTTGCAGCTTTGCCATCTGTGGTGGCTGCAGCATGTGGAGCAAACACCTAAGCTTTTTGCCCCAGCTTGCAGATCTCACACACAGGTCAGTAGCCTTGGGGTGGGGTGGACATCAACTGCCAAACAGCCCCCATGGAGCAGCTGGGTCTGGCTGAAGAAGTACATGCCTTGTTATGGACCCTCCTGCTAAGCCTGGCCTAACAAATACAGGGCTGAGAATGACTAAATGTTATGCTTTTGCCATGGAAAAGGCCCTTCTGTGGTCAACAAGACAGAGACAATCCTTCAGTACTTGCATAAAGATCATTAAGCAGATGTTTATGTCCCATCCAGGAGAGGAGTAGGAGCCTCCATTTGTCTTACATCTTTGCTTCATCCTCAGCCTAAACAGTGAACGGGAAGAGAGTTCACCTAGAAAAGCTTGGAGGAAAAAATACTTGTTTATCAAATGGTGTGATGGAAGAAAGTAACAATAATGGCAAAGAAGGAAAAGGTAAAGTACTGAAAACATATTAATAAGCAGAGGCAAGGTGATTGCAAGATGAATCACTGTATTTTGGGAATAAGCAAGAGAGCAGGCAATGAAGAAGTGGTGATAGTGGGGTGAGGGAATGAGCAATCTCCTGGGCAGGGCCACCAGGAGAGAGAGAAATGAAAACAAGGACCAGAGTCTAGTGGATCAAATGGGAACCCAGCCCAAACTTTGCTCCTTCTCTCTCCCAACCAGGTGCTCCAGATACTGTCATGCACCTTTAAACCTGCAAAGCGCTCAGTGAAACAGCTGTGTTACAGCAAAGCCTTTCAAGCCTCTCCAGCCCAGAGGAAAGAGGTGAGGGGCTCACAGAAAAGCTGCAGGGCTGGGAGCTTAGAAAGCAAGCAGAGCATGAGAGCACAGTTGTCCTGCTTCTCCAATTGCAACCCTTTGCAGTCATGAGAACCCCGTGTGTCTCTTGAGTTGCCGCTGGTTAGACTGGTTAGATGGGAATTTTCCAAGTCGACACCCTGTTATTCAGGTTCTTTTGAGGCAAGTAACTACACTGGCTGGAAGGTAACATCACTTCTCCAAACATTCCGACCCTGTGTGGTTTCACAATATGTGGCAGAAAATTCCATGGTCTCTGCATGCGAAGGTGTTAGCATGTCAGCCCCTGACTTTTCTGATATGAAATATTATCACCTCACTTGTTCAGAAGCTCAGTATCTTGATCTGTGAGGCCTCAGAGGTTTTTGTTGTTCTGTCTTACCTTTGACTTCTCCTTGTATTCCCATGCCCTACACTCCAGGTATTCAGAGCAGGCAGATTGGCCTTGCCTGCTTAGCCAGGAGCTGCCTCTCTACTGTGTGCCTCAACCTACGTACAGAAGAGGGAGTTCTCTGCAGGCAGATGCAAAAATATATCCCGACATTAAAAGGGTTATATAAACCCTGTGTTAAAGCACTTACATAAGCTGTATACAGCCTCCTGACAGAAAGGCAGAGGGCTAGGGGCTGCTGTTGCCTCCTGTGACCAACAGAAAGCCTCGTGCAGGGCAGGAGCAGAGTGGGGCTATTTGGTTGTTGCTGCAGCAGAAGCAAATGAAAGGAACTGATCCCCTGTCCACTCAGAGGCTGAGGAATGGAAGGCACCTTGAAATATGTGCAGGAGAGAACGGCACATCTATTGCTGACAGTCTCAGAAGTTGTTTGCAGCTTTGGGGTTTTGTAGAAGAATTCCTCCTGGTGCACAGAGCAAGTGAGAGAAGTGTAAAATGTCAAGACCTACCAGTCAGCATAGACAGCAATGTCAAACAATGTGAACAACGGCTCAGTATCCCCTCAGATAATATTAATGATGAACTATATTGTAATGGTTTGCATTTAATCATTTCATAGTCTTTTTGCATGCCTAGATCACTATAAAGAAGATAACCACAAGCCAGAAGGAAGCAGAAAATACAGCAATTCAACAGCCTCAGGTCACACTGGGTGTTTTTTCTCCAACGAACAAGGCGAGCTATTAATACCCTGTGCTCTTCTGACAAAACTGAGAGCTGCAAAACACTGCCTGGTGCTGCCTTGAGAGGACGCGTGGGAGCAGGGCACTGGAGCCCAGGTGCTTGGGATATGCTAGAAGCTGAAATTCCAGGTCAGAAGCTTATTATTACACAACTACGCACTCTGAGATGAAGCCTCCTCCAGTTCTAAGCACTAGACTCAAATGCTGAAAAAAAAAAAAGGAAAGGCGCCAGGATATAGGAGTGTATGAGTCAACAAGATGCTGCTTTTCCCCATCTAAGTGAATACAGTATGAACTCTAATACTGTCTTGCTGGGTTTAAAATGGGTCAAAGGCCAATGATGCTTTGCCAAGGCATCATGAATAGAACAAACACATCTATATTTCAGTAATTTAAATCAACTGACAGCACTGAATTGTTATTTTGTGTTTAGTTAACGTGTCATGTAACCTGTTTACATTTGCTAGTCTAGCATAAAAACACAGTCCGTGGTATTTGCGGTTGAGAATTATTTGCTTATTACTTGCACATTTGAACTTTATAAAGTAGGCCACTTGTATGCCAAAAACCAACCAAAACAAAATAGCAAAACAAACTGACCTCATTATTTCCAAATTAAGCACTGAAGTCTAAGGAACATAATCTAGTGACCACTGTGAAAGGTCTGGCTGCAGAAACCTTTGCCTCAGGCAGCTGTCATCTTCTGTTTGGTTCTAGTGGCTGCACAGTTACTGAATTATTCTTGATCCCTCCTTCCTACCATAATCCATGAGATGTTCTTTCTTTTTTTCAAAAAAAAAGGGTTCATACATGGTGGGTGTTTGGCAAACTGCTGCTGTTTTCATATAAGATGTGAAATTAATTCTTGAATTGCTTGTTGCAACTGCCTGAACATGCCATGAATCTGCAACACACCCTCCCTGCATGATTTCACATGCACTGTATGTTATATTAACCATGCAAAGCCTTTCTTTTTAATATAAAACTCTGCAATATCATAATTTATCGGCTTGCAGCTCCTCACTGCTGGCAGGGTTACCTTCTGCAAGGAGCGTGTGGGCATGGAAGAAGGTGGGGACAAACCTGATGGAGAAACAGACTGGCTGATGCCAGGGTTAGAGACTTTACCTTTGCAACTCCAGCTGGGTAAGGATGCAGGGAGTGATCACAAGATTGCTTAAAGGGACTGACAGCACCACTCTGTCAAGCCACTGCCTGATAGAAAAGAAGAGCTGGCTCCATTCTAGACAAGTCGTGAAAAGCAGCACTGACAGAATCAGTTGTTACCCACTGAAGTCAGGCTAAACTCTTTGGAGAAAGTACCTTACCCTCTGGGTGTTTTGAGCAGAACTGCAGAGCAAGCTGCTCCCCATAAAGTTTTATAAGATACTTTTAAAAAGACCTCACTAGATACATAACAGTTCCTTTGGGTGACTCCACAGATAGGACTGCTACTGAACAGCTCAACAGCACCTTCAGAGTGGTACCAGCCTGATGGAGACTCAAGGAGTGCTGGGATGCCTGGTCCCCCGCAGGCAAGCATGGGAACCCTAACCCACAGCCTGCAGCAGACAGGGCAGGAGGGAGGAAGAGACCCGTTGCCTCCTACACAGCTCCCTCCTTGACAGGAGAAACTTTGTCAAGCAAACTCATTGTGCCCAGTGCACTTCCCATTGGTTTCACTGGAGGTGGAGACCATTTATGTTAACATATGTATGGTTGGCACCAGGCTTAAAACCACAGGTGCCTGCATCTAACAGCCAGCTGTCTTCATCTGCAAGAGATAATCCCTTCTGCATGATCTCAGATGGACTGTGCTTGTGCCTAAACTTTACTTTCCCTCTTCAGTCTTGGGTCATTCTGGTTCTTTCGATGCCTTCTAACTGAATTGACCACAAAACTCTCTTATGGTTGGGCTCTCAGGGATGGGGCTTTCCTATTACAGTATGAGTGATTCCCATTTCATCCCGTTGCAACAGACGTGCTCCCCGATACACCAGATACAAGTCCAATCCCCAGTCTCGTCAGTGGGTATTTTGTCATCTTCTTACACTGAGGCAAAAGAAACTGCAGCTTAAACAACAACTCCCATTCTCAGATCAGAGAAACACTTTCATATGAAATATTTACTGTTTACTTGACTTGTTGTGCATGGAGCACAGCTTGCACTTGTCGCTGCTTTTGGTCTCTGTATTTGCTTCCCTACTTTTTACACTGCTTTCGAGATGTATTATGCCATTTCATTTAATCTAATATTATCCATTCTATTACTTTCCAGTTCATAAGAAAAGGTATAAGGTTCATCTAAGGTATAAGTGGGGATCACCTTTGATTTTTAGCAGTTTATAAAATATCACTCTGTTTTGCCAGCAGTACCATTTTACTGTCTTATCTCAAGGGACAGGAAGAGCATTATGGCATGCTCGGAGTGTATTTTATAAGTGGTGAGCAGTGAGCAGGTGAAACTAAGCCAAGTATTACAGTCATGATCTGGAAAGGTTGCCCTGTGAAGTCCTGGTTTGCTGCCATTTAACTGTGTTAGTCTTCAGTCTGAAGTACATTCTGTGCTTCACAAAAGTGCTCCTACCTATTCCTTTAGATGAATTCTCCAAGAGTTATCTTCCAGGGCCGCAGTCATAAAAACACACTACAAATTGCTAACTGGTTGTACCTTTGGCATATTTACCATCATTCTCCAAACACTGCAAACTTGAACTGTGTTACATGAAACCCCGAGCTCTTCACCACAAGGATACAGGTTGAGAGAATTGTCTTCTCCTCGCCTAAAAAGAGTCAAGAAAACATGAGCTGCAACAGAGCCCTAAGGCCTCTTCACTTTTTTTAAGTTTTGAGGACTGCGGTTGAAAGCCTTTTAGCAAGTCTTGACTAGTGACTTCTGTATGCCACAACACTCCTGCTCCTGATCTCAGTTCTCTCCTCTGCAGGTTGCCTGCACACATGGGGGCAGCTGTCAGCAAGTTCTTCTTATGCCTCTTTTTCTTACCTGGAGGTGCCAGATTTATTGGAAAAGTACTTAATCCTGAACAGACAGCTTCATATAGAGACATGTTCTGTGTGCTAAATGGAACAAGGAACCTGGTGTGAACCAGCCTATTACTTGTCCTCCAAATCTCTCAGCTGGCTGCCTGCCTCATGCTGAGATCATGGTGAAGGAGGGATACACAACACTAGAAGGATCGCGTACTGGCTGCCCCAAAAGGACATCAGTTCTTCTTCTCAGCATTTCTAGCTCCCACTGGGACTCTGACCAAATTAAGCAGTCCCCAATCAGGTACTGCTATAAGAACAAGAGTCGAAATGGGAATGGAAACTAACCACAGCAAGTGGCTTTCTACTGCTTCTGCTGTTGTGCCAGACATCTGCCTGCTTACCTGAAGCCTGCAGTGAAAAGCCAAGATGAAAGAAGTCCGGAACTGTCTTCAGGCTCGATCACTCTCATCCATTTTTTTCCCCCCATACAATTGCACACTAAAGAAATGTTCCTGTTTCTCATACAAGAAGACTCACTTTCAGGCAGCTGCTGAAATGGGCTCAGAAAGTTCTTCCTGAACATCATCCTTCATGCCAAGACTAACAAAGCTAGTACTGGAAAAAATAATTTCAAAATTGGAAAGCATCAAGGATGTGGCTGATAGCAGATGATACAAAACACCCTTGAGTATTTTGCTGCAGCCAGGCATTCCCTGCTACCCTGTCTCCAGTACCACTAGAAGTCCACGGAAAATGCAGAACATGACTTCTATTGACACCACTGCTTATGACAGATGAGAAGGAAAGCATTAATATGAACAGGAGAGGGAGCTGGTAGAGATGACTGAGAAATCTGTGGAAAAATGACAGTTTCTTCTGCTGGGCAAGAAATGGTGGCATGCTTTATCCCGAGAGTCCTTGGCAAGATCACTTCAAACTGAGGTGGGAAGTTGGATTCACACTCTCACAGTAGGAAATTGCCCCTCCTTGGCTGTAAGCTTTATAGTGTTCTGCATCTCCTGTCCTTCTCTAGAGAGAGGAAAGCACAGGGGGAAAACAGAAGCCTGAACAACTGTTCTCTCCTAAAGATTCGGCTTATTACAGAAAAAAATGACCACCAGCCTTCCTGCTTCAGTCAGCAGCTCCCAGGTTCCACAGCATTCTCTCTTCCTTTCCCACCACACCTGTGGAGAGAGGTCCAGCTGTCCTGCACTTCCATACAGCTGCCAGGTAGCCCTGAGCAGCTGCAGGCCTGTCACCTCTGTTGCAAGAGGCGCTTTGTCCTCTCCCCTCCAAGAGAGAATGGGGCTGAGCCTGGCAGAAGCCACCACATGCCCCGAGGCCTCTGGAGGTGCTGCTCAGCTCCCCATGGCATAGCACTTACAGCCCCTGTAACAAAGCCCCATGCTGTTGGTGGGGACAGTAAGGTGACTAAGAGTTTGTAGTGCTGGATAGTGGCACGTTTCAGCAGGAGGGAGAGAAAAAAACTTCTTCCTGCTGCTCACCCTGCTGCCAGGATGCTCTGCTCCAGAAAACCCCAAGGAAAGCAATAGCACACTCCTAACTCAAGGGTAGAGTCTACAGTCCTGGCCCCATCCAGGAGGAGATGCTCTTGCCCCTCCCATTGTGGGACAGCAACCTCTGCTGGCACTGGGCAAGCAGAAGCATCGTGTCCTTCACAATTACACAAATAAGTTTGTATCTTCCCTTATTTTATTCTGATAAAGGTACAAAGCAATCAACCAGACTCTGTGCAGGGCATAACATGGTAAGGGTTTAAAGCAGTGGGAAGGAGAGCACAGGGTCTGCTTGGCTGCTCTGGTGGGGCAGGGGGACTGGTCTGGTAGTGCGTAGTTACTCCCCTCGATATTTGCCCACACGCTGAGACTAACTGGACACTTGTCCCATTGTCACTGATTTGTGCCAGGGCCAGCATGGCCTTGCTGAGCCCATCTGCGTTTAGAGAAGAAGAGAGACAAGTGGCTCGAAGCAGTAGGAGCTAGGTGTGACCTGAGTGTGCTGCAGCGATTCACAAGCAAAGCGCTTAGGGGTGGTAGTTCAGATGAAGTTCACTATTGACATGAAACTCCTGTAGAGCACTGAGGTGTTTTTTTCACCGGGTTGTAAAAGAGGGGCTGAAGGCATCAAGTTTCCACCTTGTCCCTCGTGCCTTCTCCTCAGATGGGCTTCTCTCTTCCAGTCTTGCTCCACAGGCTCGGCCAGGAGAGCTGGGTGCTTGAGGAGGACCTTGCTGCTGCTGGGCTGGAGGGGAGCTTTCCTGGCCTGGCCTGGTGGGACCAGGAGTGGTGGGGATGGGGAAGACAGAGAGGACCCGCCTTGCCCTGCGGACCCATCGCTGCGGTCTCTAGCACCCGAGAGCCGGCAGAGAGCCTCGCTAGGTGGAGCTGCGGGAACGAGCACGGCGCTGGCTGCTGGAGGCAGCCTGGGAACAGCCCGGGGCTCCCCGAGAACATCCCGGAGCTCCCCGAGAACCTCCCTGCTCCCTGAGCTCCCCCTGTGCCCGCACACCGCTGGTGTCCCTCCACCTCGGGACGCTGGAACGAAACAAGCAAGGTCTTTTCTTAAAAAAGTTCGCGTTACAAAGTCTACTGCTCTCAGTAATTTTCTCTGTCACTTAGTCTCACTCTGTTAATCAATGTAGTCCTGTCAGCCTTCAATGTGATGGAAAATGCTGAAATACCATTTTCTAAAAATCATAAAAATATGCACATAATGATAGCTGCCGCCGCCGCTTTCTCCCTCCCAACCCCATTTAGATCATCAATTTAACGATTTCCAGTTCCCTGACACCGGACCACCCCGTGCCAACAATTTCTAAGCAAAGCTCTCTCTGCTGATTTCCAGGGGGGAGGCTTCTTAGAGATCGATAGCCGGCGATCACCTACCGAACATATATATTTGTCTCACAGAGCAAAAGAAACTGTAGAAATCTCCAGCTACGCCCGTTAAATTTCCATACTTTTTTTTTCTGTTAATGTGAAGCCAAAGTAAAGCCAGACATTAGTGTCAGCCTTGCAGCAATACCTGGTTATCCGCATCAAGGAAGCACTCACGGGAACACTGGGATAGAGCCTGGACCCACACCCAGCTACTGCACCATGGACACACTCACTGCCCTGCATGGGCTTGGGTGGCTCGACTGGCTGACCAGGGCTTAGGGATGATGGGTGAACTCTGTTGGGTCTAAACTAGCATCTTTATCCATACCTCATGTGCACATGCACCACACAGTGGGAAATCTCCGTGCAGCAATGCACAATGGAAAGAAAAAGGAAGGTAACTTTGGAAGGGTGGCACATTTACAGCTCTTGGGCAAAGACAAATGGGTGAGATGGAGCACAAGTGCTCCTCATTTCTGCTGTTACGCACCTGGGCTCCAACACATGCATTTTGGCATGAGTGTTAGTAGCAGGTTTCTAAAATAGCTTTGGGGTTTTTTTCCATACTTGGTTCAGTACAGATG
Source organism: Piaya cayana (assembly GCA_013389865.1). NCBI lineage: Eukaryota > Metazoa > Chordata > Aves > Cuculiformes > Coccyzidae > Piaya > Piaya cayana. Next base: position 9,951 of record WAAB01010167.1, read on the forward strand.
TAGTAGTTACCCTTGCTTTGGACCAACAAATAAAATATCATGAGATCCCCCCACTAGCTGAAAAGAGAGGAAACCAGTCTGTTACACTATATTGCACCCCTGCCCAGGGAGGTTTATTCACCTCCCCTGGAGGTGTTTACGGGACGAGTGGACGAGATGCTGAGGGGCATGGTTTAGTGTTTGATACGAACAGTTGGACTCGGTGATCCAGTGGGTCTTTTCCAACCTGGTGATTCTATGATTCTATGATCAGTCACATGTAAGTCCTCAAGGGGCTCCCCGGGCCCACCTGCACATGGAGCAGGCCACTCAAAAGCAGTCGTGCTGCAGACTGAGGTGGGCAGAGGCAGCAGTTGTCCCTGGCATCTCTGCACTCATTTCCAGTGGAGAGAAGGGCTATCTCTCCTGCAAGGACTGCAGTCCTCTGCAAATGTGTGGCTAGAGGGAAATGCACTGTCTGCAAGACACGTTGCATCACAGGGGCACCTGTGCCGGCTGCAGCTCTTGGTGGCACCACACAGGAGCAGACAAACATAGTTATGATGAGAAATCCATCATGCATTAATTAGTTAGGTTAAACAGAGACCTAGTAATCAGTAATGCCACACGGCTATTGCTAGCAGGGCTTTGGAGCCACGATGCCAGCAGAGCTGTTGGGTGCACCTGCAGCAGGTCCCTGCAGGCATGCTGTTCTCTTCTATACATTATATCTGGACCACTGAGCTGAGACCAATGGCATGAGGTTTAATAAGGCCAAATGCACAACACTGTGCAGCTACAGACTAGGAGAAGTCTGGCTGGAAAGCTACCTGGAGGAGAAAGACCTGGGGGTGTTGGTTGATAGTGACTGAACACGAGCCAGCAGTGTGCCCAGGTGGCCAAGAAGGCCAATGGCATCTTGGCTTGTATCAGAAACAGTGTGACCAGCAGGTCCAGGGAGGTTATTCTCCCTCTGTACTTGGCAATGGTGAGACTGCTCCTTGAATACTGTGTTCAGTTCTGGACCCCTCACCACAAGAAGGATGTTGAGGCTCTGGAGCGAGTCCAGAGAAGAGTAATGAAGCTGGTGAAGGGGCTGGAGAACAGGCCTTATGAGGAGCAGCTGAGGGAGCTGGGGTTGTTTAGCCTGGAGAAGAGGAGGCTGAGAGGAGACCTCATTGCTCTCTATAACTACCTTAAAGGAGCTTGTAGAGAGGAGGGAGCTGGGCTCTTCTCCCAAGTGACAGGGGACAGGATGAGAGGGAATGGCCTCAAGCTCCACCAGAGAAGGTTTAGGCTGGACATAAGGAGTTTTTCACGGAAAGGGTCATTGGGCACTGGAACAGGGAGGTGGTTGAGTCACCTTCCCCTGGCGGGGTTTAAGGCACTAGTGGATGAGGTGCTGAGGGACATGGTTTAGTGTTTGATAGGAATGGTTGGACTCGATGATGCGGTGGGTCTTCTCCAACCTGGTGATTCTATGATCTGTTGACCTGGTGAGCCCGTGGATTCGGCAGAGAGCTCTGCGCTTGTAATCCTCTCCTCCTGGCTTTCCCCCAGCAGGGGTCAGGCTGGAATCAACGATCTCTCATCAAAAGTAAAAGTAACTGCTCTGCTCCAGCAAACATTTTCAGTGCTCCAGAAAGGAGAAGAATATTTTTGCCGTCCTGAAGATACCGGGTACTCGAACGTGTCTTTTAAGAAAAGCAAAAGAAATACTGAAATGGCAGCAGAGGTGACTGTAAGCAGCAGCCTGCAGCACCCGCCTTGTCCTTGCAGCTGTTTTAAAAAGGCAATGACCACGTTCTCTTTCCACTCAGTCTCAGCCTCCGTTCCCAGTTATTCTGGGTACACTTCAGTGCAAATGGAAACAGAAATTCAGCCAGGATGTGGGGACCACGGCGTTAGAGCAGCCAAGTGACGCCAGTTTGTCCTCAAAAGGGACTGGGAGCCCTCGAGGGAGGCAGAACTCGCAGCATCCTCCACCGGCTGGAAGCGCAAAGCTGTTACCCACAGAAACCATCCCTGCGCGGTCAGACCTAGTAAGTAACGCAAAGTGATATCAAACCTAGGCTGACATCTCCAGTACAGCCCCCGGCTAGAGCTGGCAGCGTTTCATGGCTCTTGGTGCTCTGAAGAGCAGCTCAGGGGGTCTGCAACAGGGTCACCCATGAAGGGATGCCTCTGCTTTTGGCTGTCACAGCAGGTCTGTAGGGACAAGGATGCTAAAAAGCAGGTGAGGTGTGCCCAAAGGCCTGGCTCCTGAAAAAATTTCTGGCCAGGTTTATCACCCAGGGAGAGAGGACACCGATGATAGCTTCTCATGTGTGGAATTTTAATGATAACTTTATTATATTTTAGTGTATTATTGGCTTGCGATTTTGTAGCCTTACAAGAAATTTCCGTTTCCACATCCCCATTAAATGTCTGATTCATTTTCTTGGCTGGTGATAAAGCCTCAGAGCTACATTACTAAAGAATCAGTGCTCTGCATTAGATAAATATAAGACCAAGTCTGATTAACCTATTAACTATTTTTAATTAGCTTTTACTGTTCTGCAGATATCCTGTGTTTTTGAAGAAGCAGAAAGAGAATGAGAGCACGCTGGTACTGTAGAGCTGTATAGAGTAAGCATTATTCATCATCATTGGCAGGAGCTCTGCTGTAGGGAATCTTGCAACAACATCGCAATTTTCCTGCTAGAGTGAATGCCATAATGGACACATTTGCAGCGTGAATTATGGGCAAGATAGAAAAATTTTAAATCTTTATAGCGTTTTTATGCTCTGCCTTCCTTTTTGGTAATCAGATCTTGATTAAGAGCTGGAATTAGCACCCAGAAGAACATTAGGCTTTCCTGGCTCTGTTCCTTTCCACCATGTAGGGCAGGCAACGGGTGATTCAGTGGCTTTACAGAGCTGCTACAACAAAAAGGTGTCTAAATACCTATCCATCACTTTAGGAAAGTAATCGACTGCTTTCTTGCAATGAAGAACATACGGTAACAGTAAAGCATTTTGTTTGCTGAATAAAACGGATATTTGATTTAGTTCAGGCAGATCCCTCTCCCGGTCACGATGAATTCCCGGGGCAAAAGCTGCGCAAGGTGAGGTCCCTGTCACCTGTCCCCGTTGCAGGAGGCTGATAGGGCTCTGGGCAGGGCAGAGCCAGCCCTCCCTCGGGGACACAGCCCCGGCTCAGCCAGACACCGCAGGTGGCAGCAACCTGCAGGTCGGGTCCCCGACTCACCGGCTTGAACAATATCTCACTCTGCAGTGCCAAAGCACTTTGGACCTTTGATTTTAGGTGTTCTCACGTTTGTTTGTTTGTTTTGATACAACAAAGAGTCACTATTACAGTTAAATATTTTTGATTTAGAGTTCAGTTTCGACTAAGCAATTGGGTTTTTTTTTTTCAAAGTTAGACAGAATGTCCTTCTGACACTGTGTTTTATTTCATTCTATTCATTCTTTGAAGTTGATAACAACCTGTATCCAGTATGATCTGCGCTGAACAGATGTGTCTTCTCCTGTAATCCCCTCCGTTTCAGCCTCTCCCCATCACAACTGCAAGGTCAGACGGAGCTGGAGCCAACTCCAAGTTAGCAACACTTCTGGTTGTTGTGAAGTTCATCATAACATTAAAATTAGACCTTGCAAAGCAATAGAATATACATAAGATTTCTGGGAAATGTTATACATATGCATGTAAGTGGGAAATACATCCCGTCCCCAGCTCTTTTCTCGCTGCGAGTGATTGATGGCGATCACTGTCTCGTGTCGCCCGGGCCTGATAAAGGACGCTTGCTTTCCTAAAACTCCAGAAGGAGTCTTGGATGGTTTTATTTGCCGGCATTTTCGGTACCGGTTTGTCTTCCCTCCAGTGTTCCCCCCAACGGGAGTCTCAGAGGCGCAGCTGCTCTCGCTCTCGCTCTTGCTACGCCTCAAACAGGTCACTACAGCTTTTCCCGACCACGCTCCTCCTGCAGATCCCCTCATTCCCGTCTCCTCTTCTCCTCCGCCCCCTCAGCTCCAGCCTCCCTCGCCCCGGGACGCCCCGGCGGGGATTCTGCGGGAGCCGGGTGGATGCTCACCCCTCACTCTCCTCTGCCTCCTCCTCCTCCTCCCCGCCCGCACAGCCCACAAACTTAATTAACTTTTTTATTTGAGTTGGTGGTCGCTTTAGCCGCGACGAGGCGGGGAAGAGCTCCGGACAGGACCTAGAGGAGCCGGGGAAACGCAGCCGGCTGGGAACCGGCTCAAGGAGCGGCTCAGGCGGCGCTGTCAGCCTGCGCTCCGCTCTCCCCGTTCCTCGAATTTGTCACCGGGGTAATTCTGACCCCCACGGGTGCAACACAGAAACCGAGAATGAAAAAAACCCCAAACCCAAAACACCTAAATCACGGTGTTCTCAAATATTTCTGGGTGACAGTCACTAGAGACACGGAAAGGGGGTCGCGTCGACGTGTGCTTCTGCATCCCAACTGTTTCTCAAGCCCCGTTGGCCCCGTCTCACCTGCGGCGCTGTTTTTAGGGAAGAGGAGGCACGGGGCCGTCCCCAGAGGATCGCTCAGGATGCCGCCCGTTCGTTACAGAAGGAAGGGAGCAGAAGCGGGTTGTGCGGGAGGGATGGTTTGGGTCTGGGTCTGGGTTTGCTTCACTTTGCTGTCCCTGAGACACAAACCCAGCGCTCGACTGCGCTCTGGTGCGCCGAGCGGGGAGGCCGCGCACCACTGCCCTCACTTTAGTCCTTGCTTTATTTTTTATTTAATTTTTTCTCCTCTCTTTTTCTCTCTCTCTTTATCTATTTACATCCCCTACTCCTTATCTTTTCTGTTTCTTTTCCTTCCTTCTTTCTCTCTCTCTTTCCTTCTTTCCTTCTTTCCTTCTTTCCTTCTTTCCTTCTTTCCTTCTTTCCTTCTTTCCTTCTTTCCTTCTTTCCTTCCTTCCTTCCTTCCTTCCTTCCTTCCTTCCTTCCTTCCTTCCTTCCTTCCTTCC
>WAAB01010170.1:0-18410 GCA_013389865.1 Piaya cayana
CTATCCCGGTGAGTGCAGGGGGGGCCGTGGGGACAGCACACACATGGTCAAGGCCCATCATTGCTCAAATTTCATAAGGAGGTACAACTGGCGAGTTTAGGTACCTCACAGCTGGAATTTCCTGGTGCCACATCCAAGCCACAGTCTGAAAATCATCAGCCTGGGCACAGGGAGCATCCTAGAGAGCAGGGCAAGGGGTAAAGGCTCCAAACCACCTCTTGGGCAACACCTTCCCAGAGGGCACCAAGCCTACAAACTGGCATAAATCATCCTCCAGCTACAAAAAAAGCTTTGCCCTGGGCAGGATGAGGCCCTTCGTAAACACAGGGAACGCAGTGTGGGCTCGGGATCAGTCAGGCTGAACAGCCCAGGCTTCCGGCAGCATAAACGCACAACAAATACAGTTTCTATCAACGTGAGACTTTGGACCAGGTCCTCCGAAGGCGGCGCTCATGCTGAACAAGCGAAAGTTCAGCTCTCGAGGAAGGGGGACACAACAGTCAGGAACAAGGAGCCCTTGGGAAATCCAACAAGCAGGAACAGCTCAGGGGCATCTTCCCAGTATGGTTTTGCTTTCCATGGAAGTCACACAGATGCCGCAGCAGATGCCACAGAGAGAATCGGCTCCTAGGTGATGCCAGGGACATCACCAAGCCTCGCAGAACCATGCACGGAAACCAAAAGCCACCACGCAACAGAAGCTCGATGCCCACAACTGGGGCTGGGGGGCCTGAGGTGCGAGGGGCACAGGCAGCCGGGTTGCACCACGCTAGGGCACATGTGGGGCTGGCTCTGTAGCACCATCTTTCCATCTCTGGAGAGGGTGGTAACATCAACTGAAGCCTGTCTTGGAAAGCACCTAGATGACGCTCAATATCACACTCCTCATGAGCCTTGAGGAGCACCCTGGTGTGTTATTATGAATGTAAGAACTCTGGGCAGAAAACAGGGGAGTTAATACCTGATGGAAGTCTGGTTGCTGAACTCATTTGATACTCAGGTATTAGGCTCAGGAGACAATTTCAGTTTTGTTTATCTTGCTTAGAACTTGGGGACAACTGTGTTATTGAATTTGTAACATCCTATGGTACCTGGATAAGAACTTCTGCTATAAGTAGACCCCCAAATGCACCCATTCTTTCACCCTTACCTGAGCACTACAACAGACCAAGGAGAAGACAATCAAGAACTAGATCTTACCCAGAAGAAGCAGTCGTTCAAAGCCCCTGCAGAGATCTCCACCTCCTAAAAAGTGATCCACCCACCTTACACGTCCTTGAGGGCTTTGGAGGACTACACCACAATCCTGAATCAAAACTTAATAAGGATTGGAAAATTCCTCAAACAAGAACTTGTCCAAACTTGAACTATGTCCAAGCTTCCATCTTAGCAATAGGAACAAGTCAGAAGGTGGCATTCCCAGATCACGGATACTTGATAAATCCCATGAACTTGGACCTGGTGGGGTCAAGAACACAATGGATGCAAGATGCAACAAAGGTCCTTACTGAACTAAAGAATTTCCTCCAGCATCACCTCAACCACAAGTACCTCCAGGGCAAGAACTCCCCATCCAACAGGGAACTGCCTGGGAAAAAGGTGGATGTGGAATTCACCAGGATGCTCTGGCAGAAGAATTGATGGGGTTGGGGTCTCAAGATAATTTACAGGTGCTGGATTCGGCAGCATTCGAGAAACTGAAACAAAAAATGGGAGATTCTTCCTTGTTTCTTCAAGGAAGAATTACAAGCAGCGATCAACAGAGCAAACATGTCATGGGTGAAGGTAAAACAAACACTTCCAAGAAGTTTCTGGTTGCAAACAAGGAACAGGTTGTCCAGAGCAGTGGTGGCTGCCCCATCCCTGGAGGGGTTCAAGGTCAGGTTGGATGGGGCTTGGAGCCCCTGATCCAGTGGGAGGTGTCCCTGCCCATGGCAGGGTGGGACTGGATGGGCTTTGAGGTCCCTTCCAACCCGAACTATTCCACGATCCTATGGGTTTGGGGGATCCTGATGGACCCCCATAGGAAGGGAAACAACCTTGGGTCTATCAACCCAGCCCCACGCTTTGCTCTGTACTACCCCACCACATCCACCAAGGAGGACCTGAGATGCTGCACTTGCAGAGCGAGGCAACCCCTGACCAGTCTCAGTCTAAGGTCCCTGTTTTGTCCTCATGTGTCACACAACACCGAGGGCAGCACGTCTTGAGGAGTGAGGCACAGAGATGATAGCAGCTGTCCCGTGACCTGGCTACACAACCCACTTTCCTCCCATCACTCCTCAGGTACAGAATCACCATCTGTAGGGGAAAGCTGACACAGGACACTGGGAGGGAGAGGGGAAGGGAGACCCTGTGGAAGGAGTGAAGGAAGGTCCATGGTGGAGATATTGTAATCATAGAACAACCAGGTTGGAGAAGACCCACTGGATCATTGAGTCCAATCATTCCCATCAATCACCAAACCATGTCCCTCAGTGCCTCATCCACCCGTCCCTCAAACCGCCTCCAGGGAAGGTGAATCAACCCCCTTCCTGGGCAGCCTCTGACACTGCCCAATGACCTTTTCCGTGAAAATTTTTCTCCTAATGTCCAGCCTGAACCTCCCCTGGTGGAGCTTGAGGCCATTCCCTCTNAGTAGAGAGGGAAAATAACCTCCCTGGACCTGCTGGTCACACCATTTCTGATCCAAGCCAAGATGCCATTGGCCTTCTTGGCCACCTGGGCCACTGCTGGCTCATGTTCAGTTGCTGTCAACCAACACCCCCAGGTCCTTCTCCTCCAGGCAGTTTCCAGCCAGACTTCTAGTCTGTAGCTGCTCAGGGTTGTTGTGCCCCAAGTGCAGGACCCGCCATTTGCCTTGTTAACCCTCATTCCATTGGTCTCAGCCCATGGATCCAGCCTGTTCAGATCCCTTTGCAGCCTCCCAACCCTCCAGCAGATCCACATTTCCACCCAGCTTAGTGTCATCTGCAAACTTGCTAAGGGTGCAAGATGGAAGAGGCTGTCAAACCCAGGGCTGTAGCTGAAGTCTCCTCTTTGCAATATAAGTGAAGGAGAGGATGAGGCTTGGTGGTGGTTGGTGAGGGAGAACAGAGGAGCCAGACCACAGTCCCACCCCTCTAGCACTGTGTGAAGATCAAGTACTAGGAGTTTGTGGGAATGGTGAAGAAGGACATCCAGGTCCTCCTCCCACCACTGACCACAGGGTAGGAGCCAGGAGAAGAATCCCTGGACTGAGTTAGACACTTCAGCTAAAATGCAATAAAAGCTCTGAACTCTGAGGAATCTGGATCAGGTCGGGAAATCAAACTCAGCTTCCACCTCCCAAACCATCCCAGGTGCTGCTGGAGCCAGAGGCACCCCCAGCACTGGCTCAGTCCCAGGGGCTCGCACCCATCCTCACACCTCACCAGCTGGTGGGGACCAGCCAACACTGGGCTGGGCCACAAGGAGCCCCAGGAGCCACCTGCCATGGGTGACAGCCCAGGTCACACCCCTGGCTGGGGTCCCACACCCTGTCCCACGAAGAAAATGGCACATGGCAGGGCAGAAGCGGGACCAGACCCTGGCTGGGGATCACACTTTCCTCCTGCAGCAGCTTTTCCTCACTCTGCTGCAGCCCTCAAACTCATCCAACCGTCCCCAAAGAGCCATCAGGAGCACCCACCTCTTGCTGTGCCACCGCGGACATTCCCGAAGCTGCGTCCCTGGGGTGAGACAATTCCAGGTTTGGGCCAGGAGCTCCTGTCTCAGCCTCAGTGCTGGCTGGGAGCCTTGTGGGAGACACGCTGACCAAGGGAAGGAGGACAAACCCCCCCACCCAGTTTGCCTTTAACCACCACCAGGAGACAAAAGCTGCCGGAGCAACCCTCCGCCTCGCCTCCCCCACCGAAACCCAAAACCACCTCGTTTTGTCTTTTCCTTTCTCCTCCTCGGGAGGTTTTCCAGCCATCAAATCCTTCCTGGGAGCCCTTCAAAGGAAAAGCGGCCACCCCATCCACTTGCTAAACCAGTCGGAGCAGTGTTGGGCTGGCAGGGATCGGGAGGCCCCCAGCACCCCCTGCCTGGAAAGGGATGAGAAAACTGGCTAGAGAGACCTTGAGTGACCCTGGAGCATGGACACAGGTGAGCATCACACCTGAAGGCATCGCCAAGGGCAATAGAGGGACCCCTCAGCCAAGGGGGGACCTCCTGGCAGGCTGAAATCCAACCCCCCCAGCTGTTTTTTATCCACAGAAGGGAAGAGATTTTTAGGCTGCCTAAATTTTCAGCCTGGATGTGATGCGAGGGCGAGGCCAGAGTAAAAGAGGGCTGGGTTATGGAGAAGGAACCCTGAGCAACACAGCAGTGATGGAGCAAAAGAAGGTGCTGCACCCCCAGGCTGCAAAATTCAGGCTTTCCTGGGCAAGGAGGGGAAGGGGGGCAGCAAGGAGGGGAAGGGCCAAGGCACATTTCCAGGACAAACACAGGGTTGAAGGAAGGGAAAATATTGCCTTTCTCCTCTGAAAACCCAGCCTTGGACCATTGCCAGACCTGGAAAACAACCAGGAGGTTTCCCCATGTTCCCATCTGGGCTGCTCCAGCCCCAGGCTGCAAGGGATGGACCTGGAGGTCCTGCGACAGAGTCTATCTCACCACCAGAGCAAAAGGCATGAACAAACCCAGAATAAGGGAGACGTGACACAGCCAGAGAGGTTTTGATCATCTGCCCTCCCCGAGCCTGACTTGGAAGGGTGATAACCAAAACCATAAAGGCAACCAGCAAGAGCAGGAGCAAAGCCCAGGGCTGCACCAACCGCACGGGAAAACCCCTCAAAGAGCCATCAAAGGAAAGGCCAAGCCACAAACACAACCCAACCAGAGGACATGGTGCTGGGGGCCTCCCTCATACCATAAGGTCTTGGCAGCTCTACAGCCACTGAGGGACTTTGCCAAAGGCGCCACTTGGCAGAGGAAAGAGGGAGGCAAACACTTTCCTGTGATTTACCTTGCCCAGACAGAAAGAGAAGCTGAGAGGGGTTTCTTGGTGGTGTTGGTTGGTCATCAAGAAGGTATTGGAGGATCTTGGACACGTGGAAAAGCCACCTTGGAGCATCACAGAGTCAAGATTTATCCCTGCTGTCTCCAAAACTGGTCTTAGACACCTTCAGGGTCAAGAAGCTTTGCAGCTCCTGCCTGCAGCCTCGCCGTGGAGGTCACAAGATGCATTGTCCCACATGTGGAGCAGAGTGAGGATTATAGAATCATTGGGGCTGCAAAAGACCTAACCAGTCCAATCATCAGCCCAATGCCACCATGCCTGCTAAACCATGTCCTGAAGTGCCATGTCTACAAGGGTTTTTAATCCATGCAGGGATGGAGACTCCCCCACTGCCCTGGGCAGCCTCTGCCAGGGCTTCACCACTCAGTCAGTGAATAGATTTTTCCCAATATCAAATCTAAACCTCCCCTGGTGCAACTTGAGGCTATTCCCTGTCATCCTCCCCCTTGTTACTCAGGAAAAGAGGCCATCACCCCCACCTCACTCCAACCTCCTTTCCAGGAGCTGTAGATAGTGATGAGGTCTCCCCTCAGCCTCCTCTTCTTCAGGCTAAAAAGCCCCAAGTCTCTCAGCAGCCCCTCATAAGATTTACCCTCCAGGCCCTTCACCAGCTTTGTGAGGGCCAGCAGATTCCACAGGGTAACAACTCAGCCAGGAGGCACAGGGCAGTGACCAGCTTCACAGAGATGAAGCAGATCCAAGGTCAAGCTGAGGAGCCAGCAGGGTCCCTAACTGCAATAAAGACAAGACAACTACAACTAAGCTTAGAGAGTAGATAATGACCCCAGGCTGAGCTTAAATAGCCTCCTGGGTGTGGGGTGGAGGCCCCAGGTGAGGCTGCTGAGAGCAATTAAGGCCAATTAGTGCCCTCAGGGATTTACATGAGAGAGCAGGCTGAGAGAAAGAGAACTGGGACCTCATGATGTGATGACGTTGACCCCTGAGGAGATGGTAGTACCCTGCTGCCTTTTTAACAGAACCTCAGCATCACAGAATCATAGAATTACTAGGTTGGAAGAGACCCACCAGATCGAGTCCAACCATTCCCATCAATCACTAAACCATGTCCCTCAGCACCTCATCCACCCATCCCTTAAACACCTCCAGGGAAGGTGAATCAACCCCCTCCTTGGGCAGCCTCTGCCACTGCCCAATCACCCTTTCTGGGAAAAAATTCTTTCCTAATGTCCAGCCTAAACCTCCCNCCTCTTCTCCAGGATAAACACCCCCAGCTCTCTCAGCCGTTCCTCATCAGGCCTGTTCTCCAGCCCCTTCCCCAGCTTCGTTGCTCTTCTCTGCACTCGCTCCACAGCCTCAACATCCTTCTTGTGCTGAGGGGCCCAGAGCTGAACACAGGATTCGAGGAGCGGTCTCACCAGTGCTGAGTCCAGAGGGAGAAGAACCTCCCTGGAACTGGTGGCCACACTGTTTCTTCTTCAACCACAGGGCAATGTCTGTTTGGAGAGGGACCCCATGCTCATTTGCCATATAAATTTGACACAGGATCATGTGTGACACCCCCCCACACACGTACAACCTCACAACACTGTGCCTCCTCCCAAGACATGTGGGGGCTTCATCTCACCTTCCCACCCCCTATTCCAAGAACTCATCCAAGAGATCCTGTGGTCCAGTACCACAAAAGATCTCCTAGAGGCAGGAGAAAGGGTGAAGAGGGTGCAATCAGAGCCAAACAGAGGATGATGGTCCCATGAAGTAGCAGGGGAGGCTCCAAGGGGGCTTCCCAATCTCATCCAGCAGCAGCAGCATCAAGGTGAGAGGGTCTGTGCTTGCACAGCCAACCGTGTCCTGGGCTGGATCCAAACCAGCAGGGCCAACAGGGGAGGGGATTCTGCCTTCCTGCTCTGCTCTCATGAGACCCCACCTGGAGTCCTGTGCCCAGTTCTGGAGTCCCTGAAATAAGGACATGGAACTGTTGGAACAGGTCCAGAGGAGGCCACAGAGATGATCCGAGGGCTGGAGAACCTCCCATACGAGGACAGGCTGAGAGAGTTGGGAGTGTTCAGCCTGCAGAAGATAAGGCCACAGGGAGAACTTAGAGCAGCTTCCAGTGTTGAAAGGGGCTCCAGGAAAGCTGGAGAGAGGCTCTGGATCAGAGAGGGCAAGGATGGGATGAGGGGGAGCAGCTTTAAATTGGAAGGGGTAAGATTAAGATTAGACATCAGGAAGAAATTCTTCACAATTTGGATGGGGAGGTCCAGTTTTCCCAGAGCAGTGGTGGCTGCCCCATCCCTGGAGGGGTTCAAGGCCAGGTTGTATGGGGCTTGGAGCCCCTGATCCTGAGGGAAAGCAGAGCTGATAGATGGAGAGAGAGGGACAGGCAGCTCCTTGAGGGCTGCAAGGGCCAAGCAGAACGGGCTTGGTGGGGTCCAAGAGCATCGCCTCGGCTATCACGGGGTGTCCTCAGGTCACTATGGGCTGGGGGAAGCGGCTCTGCATGAACCAGGGAGCAGCTGAGGGCACTGCCTGCAGAGACACGCCAGGCGCCTCCATCCCATTCTGTCCCATCCCATCACCAGGGCAAATATTTACGGCTGCCAGGGCCCGGCGGCAGCAGCTTCTCAGCATGAGGATGTTGCAAAACCCAAAGCATGTTCCAGTGGAGCTGTAGCAGGTCTGTGTCCCCCTCACCAGCCGCCTCCTCCTCTCAGCCCCCAGCACGCATCCGTCACCCCACGGGGCACCCAGGTTTGCAGCTGCTGTCAAAAAAAAAACCAAGGGGAACAGAGCTGTATAGGGAAAACATAGGAGAAAAGGCATTTGGCCCCAAACCCACGTTCTTGTCATCATGGGCTCAGCCAGCACTGGCACCCAAGTAAAGCAGCCGACAGTTTTCCTGGGGTAGGACAAAGCCATGGTTGGCAGCTGGGAGGGGTGACATGGGGACACATGCCACCTGGGTGCAACTGGAGGTGTCTGTCATCAATGCAGCGAGTTTCTCCATCACCAGATCTCGGCCCCCTTCTGGGTGCAGCCCCAGCTCTCTCCCAGCCACCGCCAGCACTAGCATTCCTGCACGAGGACACGGGGCTCCTCTGGAGTTGGTAATTTGGGAGAGAAAACTTGACTGTCATGAGAACCCACCTGGAGCCCTGTGGTCAATTCTGGAGTCCCCAACATCAGGAGGACATGGAACAGTTGGAGTGAGGCCAGAGGAGGCCACAGAGATGATCCAAGGGCTGGAGAACCTCCTGTATGAGGCCACGCTGAGAGAGTTGGGGTTGTTCAGCCTGGAGAAGACTCCAGGAAGACCTTAGAGCAGCTTCCAGTCCTGAAAGGGGCTCCAGGAAAGCTGAGGAGGGGCTCTGGATCAGGAGGGCAGGGAGAGGATGAGGGGGGATGGTTTTGAGCTGCAAGAGAGTAGATTGAGATGAGATCTTAGGGAGAAATGTTTTGGTGTGAGGGTGGGGAGGCCCTGGCCCAGGTTGCCCAGAGCAGTGGTGGCTGCCCCATCCCTGGAGGGGTTCAAGGCCAGGTTGGATGGGGCTTGGAGCCCCTGATCCAGTGGGAGGTGTCCCTGCCCATGGCAGGGGTGGAACTGGATGGGGTCTGAGGTCCCTTCCAACTCAACCCATTCTATGATTCTATGGCGATGCGCTGCTTCATCCAGCTGCTGGTGGTGAGACCACCTCGAGGTCAGGCTGGGAGGAGGACACGATCTCTTTGATGGAACTGGATGGGCTTTGAGGTTCATTCCAACCCAAACCATGATTCTACAGATCTGGGGGATGCTGAGGCTGAGCCCTGCCAGGCTGGATGTGTTCTCAGCCCCATGGGTGCTGTGGAGCCAAAGCGGAGGTTGCCTGCACGACAGAGGGTTTTTATGCACCCAAAGACAATTTTCCTGTGTGGAGAACCAACGCCTCAGAGCCACCAACGCTTTGCCACCACGTCCCCTCACAAAGCCTCACACCCTGAGGTACCAACACAGCCTCCTACCAGGGTCCGGTTCAGATCTGGGTACAAACAGCTCAGGCTTTGAAATTCCAAAAGCAAAACCTCATGCAACTCTATCACCTTCGGTTTTTTTTTCTTTGCCAAGAAAAAGCATCATCCTGTTGCCATTTGCAATTTGCTTCACCACTGGTGAACTCAAGCAGCCAGGAAACAGCTCGTCTGCTCCCGACGCTTCCACTGCAGCTCTGGAGCAACGTGTCTCCTTGAAAGACCATCGCCTGCTCCGAAGCTTTTGGAGGTATTCGACTGAGCTGCTTTAAAAGTGATTTTTGCCTTTAACAAGTCATTTTTTACCTTTAAAAAGTTTTTTTTTTTTCCCTTAGTAAGTCATTTTAGCCTTTATAAAGTAATGTTTAACAAAGCACTGAGCCAAGGGATTGCAGCAGGAGCCACATAGAATCATAGAATCACTAGGTTGGAAAGGACCCACTGGATCATGGAGCAGCAGGGAAGGATGCTCTCCCTGCACAGACGGCAGTGGGAACCATCAACCCCACTCCTTGTCACCTCAGAGGGGTTTCTCATCCCCCTCCTCTGCCCTCGGGGGTGCGAGGAGGCAGGTTGAGGGCAGCCAAAGCAGTGGATGAGGGGCACGGGTTGCTACTGACTCCAAAGCAAGACAAGGTGCAGTGCTGACCCCAAGCTCCAGCCCCTTCCCAGTTCTGTTCCCTTTTCCAAACACTCTCCAGCCCCTGAAGATCTTTCTTGCACTGAGGGGCCCAAAATTGAACCCAGGATTCGAGATGCGGTCTCACCAGTGCCAAGTCCAGGGGATGACCCCTTCCCAGCTCCTGCTGGCCACCCCATGGATGAGCCAAACCAGGATGCCGTTGGCCCTTTTGGCCCCCTGGGCCACTGCTGGCTCACGTTCAGCCACTGTCAAACCAGCATTTCCAGGTCCTTTTCCCCTGGGTGGCTTCCCAGCTGTTCTTCTCCAAGCCTGGAACTGCACGGGGTTGTTGTGGTCCAAGCGCAGGACGCAGCACTTGGCCTTGGTGAACCTCATCCTGCTGATCGCAGCCCATGGATCCAGCCTGTCCAGGTCCCTCTGCAGAGCCCCCCTACCCTCAAGCAGATCAACACTCACATCCAATCTGGTGTCATCGGCAAGTTGACTGAGGGAGCACTCAATCCCCTCATCCAAATCATCCATAAAAACAATAAATAGAATGGATCCCCCCACGGAGCCCTGGGAACACCGCTAGTGACTGGCCACCAACCAGAGCATCACGAGACCAGGACCCAAGAAATATTTTGTCCGGTGGATGGAAAGCCAAGAGGAACAGGAATTTCCCAAACATCTGTCAGTTGTTTTCAGGGGCTGAGGGTCAATGCCTGCTTAACACCAGCCCTTCCCAACACCAGCTGCCCCCTCCCCAGGCAGCCCAGCATCCCCTTAGCACAAGGCACAGCTCAGAGACCTTTCTGGAAGACACCCCCATTCAACAAACCCCAACTGCTTTGGGGTGGGAAGGGGGGGGTGTCACAGCCTCTCATCTCCCTTCCCAGCACCCAACGGCCCCAAGGCTTCAGCCCCAAATCCTGCACGAGCACAGAGCTGTCCCCACAGCAACTGGGGGAGCATCAGGGGGCACCTCACCAAAACAANCTCCCCCCCCTTAAAATTCATAAAATCACAGTTCCACGTTCCGCAAAGTTTCCCTTTTCTGGGTGGTGGTGGCCTTGCTCAGGGGATGCTGCTGAGTTCTTGGTTTTTTTCCCCCTCCTCCTCCGTGCTTTTTCATTTCTTCCTGGACTTCCTGCGCGCCCCCAGCACCTCCCACACCGAGGGAGGTGATGTGCCAGGGTCCATTCTCCTGCAGGGACAGGGACGGGCTGGGGATGAGAGGCAGAGGCTCTCCGGACAGGGAAGAGCCAGCAGCTACTGCAGGGGGGTGACGGCAAAGCCCCCCCGGCCTCTGGCTGTGCCACAGCCCCAACATTTTGCCAGCTGGGATGGGGCAGGGGACAGCGAGCACGGGAGATGGAGGCTGAAGAGGCAGACGCGCAGGTCCGGAGGCTGCTGCTGGGTGAATCCTGGCTGAAGAGTCAAGGAGAAGCCTCTGGATGTTGCGAGTTGGGAGGAGAAGCCCAGGAAAAAATTTAAAAAAAAAAAAGGGAGCAAGGCAGAAAGAGGACCAGTTCAGAAACCCATCGTTTTTACATCTTGCACCACTGGGGCTCAGGTCACTCGCTGTCTCTCGGCTCCCACAGTCCTTCCACCACGCAGGGAGGAGCAGGGGGGGATGCACCCCTGTTTTCCGCTGTTACCCCCCAATCCCAGCCGGGCGCTTCGGCTCCTCACATCATGATGTGCCGCCGGCGGTGAAGGGCCAGGTGGTCGGAGCGGGAGAAGCTGCGGTCGCAGTCCATGCAGCGGAAAGGCTTGATGCCCGTGTGCTTGCGGAAGTGCCGGGTCAGCTCGTCGGAGCGGGCGAACTTCCAGGTGCAGCCTTCCCAGGTGCATTTGTAGGGCTTCTCGCCTGCAGGAGGGGAGCGGAGAGGGGTCAGCACTGCAAAAAATGACCCCCACGCAACAGAAGTGGCGGGGTTTCTCGGCTGCAGCGGGATCGCCACGGCACAGAAACCCTTCCACAGCTCTACGCCAGCCCTCGCTCGCCCAGCGTGGTCCGTTGGCGCCACCGGCTGCACGAGTGCTCGCTTGGAGATGCAGCACAGCTCCGCGCCCACGCTGCGAGTGAGGCTGGAGACAGTGTTTTGGGGTGCACACCTCTCTCCGTTCCAGCTCACCGCCCCCCAGGACCTCCCACGGGCGGAGGGCAACCACAGCAGCAGCACCCAAACGTCCTTCCTGTGACGCAGCAGCACCCACAGCAGAGCCCGGGTGCCTCCAGGGCCCCAGGGTGCCAACCCAGAGGAGAGCTCAGCACACAATGGGGGCACCAGGAGCTATTCCTGGCAGGAAAAACCATCCCTGGGGGGTAGGGAGGAGAGGGGCGAGCCAGCAGGGCCACCCAAGGGAGCACCCCATAACCAGACCTGGGGGTGGGAGGCAGGAGGGTCCCAGGATCACAGCCTTGGGTACCAGCACCCACAGAGGGCAAGTGCAGAGTGCCAGCACCTCCGAAGAGCTCCCTGAGACCCTAAAAGGAGGCGTTTGCAACTCCAGTCCCGATACCAGATGCTGAAACTCCAAGCTTCTCGAGGGCAACCCCAGCCCTGACACTGGGTGCTGGCATCCTGACCCCTAAAGGTCACCTCCAAGCACCACGACCCCCCAAAGGTCACCTCCAAGCTCTGTGATCCCCAAAGGTCACCTCCAAGCACCACAACCCCCAGGGGTGACCTCCAAGCTCTGTGATCCCCAAAGGTCACCTCCAAGCACCGTGACCCTCAAAGGTCACCTCCAAGCACTGTGACCCCCAAGGGTGACCTCCAAGCACCGTGACCCCCAAGGGTGACCTCCAATCCCTCACAGTGGATAAGAGCACCCCACGCCTCCACAGGGCACCCCCAGCCCTGACACCGGGTTCCAGCACCCTGAGCCCCCAGAGGAACACCTCAGTCTCTGGCAGAGGGTACCAGAACTCCTAAAGCCACCCCCCAGCCTCGCAAGGGGCCCCTCAGATTTTACACAGGGTGCCAGCACCCCAAAAGACCCCTCTGAGCACCCCTCAAGCCCTCAGGAGCCAGAGGCACTGATCCTGACCCACCAGCATGGGGCATGCGGCGCTGGCCCCTACCTGTGTGTATCCGACGATGAGCTTTGAGGTGGGAGCTTTTGGTGTAGACCTTATTGCAGCCTTCGAAGTCGCACTGGTGGATGCGTCGCTTCTTCAGGTCGGGGGATTCGTCTCGCTGTCCCTGAACCACTAGCCTGCTAGGAGGGGGGAGAGACAGAGGACATGGACCCACAGACCCTGCAGGACACCCGGGTACCAGGGTTTGGGGGACAGGCCAAGCGCAAGGTCTTACGCCTGGGTCAGGACAATCCATGGTTTCAGTACAGAAGGAGGGATGATGTGACTGGGAGCAGCCTTGAGAAGGGCTTGGGGTGCTGGGAGATGAGAAGCTCCACACAAGCCAGCAACGTGTGCTCATAGCCCAGAAACCACCCGTGTCCTGGGCTGCATCCTGAGCAGTGGGACCAGCAGGGACAGGGAGGGGATTCTGCCCCTCTGCTCCACTCTGGGAGACCAAACCTGGAGCCCTGAGTCCAGTTCTGGAGTTCCCAGCATGAGGATATGGAATTGTTGGAACAGGACCTTAGGACAGACCTTAGAGCAGCTTCCAGTTCTGAAAGGGGCTCCAGGAAAGCTGAGGAGGGGCTCTGGATCAGGAGGGGCAGGGAGAGGACTATGGAGAATGGCTTTAAATTGGAGGAGGGGGGATTCAGAGTGGAAATTAGGAAGATTCTTCACAGTGAAGGTGGTGAGACACAGGTTGCCCAGGGAAGCTGTGGCTACCCCATCCCTGGAGGGGTTCAAGCGCAGGTTGGATGGGGCTTGGAGCCCCTGATCCAGTGGGAGGTGTCCCTGCCCACGGCAGGGGTGGGACTGGATGGGCTTTGAGGTCCCTTCCAACCCAAACCGTTCTGTGATTCCTTGACATAAGAGACTCACTCTCTCTGGAGTTCCTGGAAAGGGGCTGGGCCGCTCTCGGAAGTGCTGTCCTCGCTGTCACTGCTCATGGCCATGGGGCACATGGAGCCTGGGTCAATCTTCACTGGTGGGGGGCGGGAAAGAAAAGCTGTCGAGAAACAGGGAGGGAGGGCGTTTAGCTCAAGAGCAGAAAACACTGACACCCTCAAAGAAAACCCACCCCTGTACCAGAGGGACAACCTTCCCCCTGCTCCCATCGCACCCCAAACGCTGCTCTCCCCCCAAAAAATAAAGCCAGGATGATGGAAAACCCCCCACGTAGTGAAGTGCAGAGATATGGGGCGGGGCACAACGTGGGGGACAATCCTCTGGGCTGCCTGCTCCTGTCCAGAGATGGGGAGATGCAGGCTCCCAACCCTGAATAAGGTGAGAAATGGGGAGTGCCCTCGGGAAAGGGAACATGCAGCAGGGTGGGTACAGCAGGTAGCACCACATCCCATGTGTCCTCTACCCTCCCTGTGTCCCCCTGGTGGTGCAGGCTGCAGGCTGAGGGCCCTGGTGGGGCTCAGAGGAACTTTTGGGGACCCATCCTTTGGGTGAAGGTGGTAGAGATGATACCAAGGGTGGAAAAACTGGATCCCCTTCAGGGACTTCGGGGGACTCATCCTTTGGGTGAAGGTTGCAGATATGGGGAGACAGATAATGGGTAGAAGAGATGACAACCAGGGTGGAAAATCAGATGCCCATGAGGGACTTCTGGGGACCCATCCTTTGGGAGAAGGTGGCAGAGATGGGGAGGCAGATGGTGGCTGGCAGAGATGATGCCCCAGGTGGAAAAATCACATCCCCTTCAGCAGTGCCACTCCACAAGGTGGGAAACCCTCGCTATTCCCCCCGACATTTCCAGGCTCGCCCTCTCCATGTGCCCTTACCAGACCCGGCATTCTTGCCGTCCCCGCCGATGAGGGGCACGGTGATGGCGGTGACGCCGTCGGTGGGCATGGTGGTGTAGACAACAGGGAGAGACTGGACCACCAGGGGGATGGTCTGGAGGTTGCCCATCTTGCTGGGCAGGTTGACGGAGGGGATGGTGTGGATGACGTGAAGGATCTGCTGCCCGCCGCTGCCCTGCGAGGAGGCCAGGATGGAGCCGGGCGAGAGGACAGCTGGGATGGCTGAGGTGTTGCTGAGGCCGGAGGGCGCGATGGAGAGGGTGGCAGGTGCTGGGAGCGGGGGAGCCACCAGCAACGGGGAGGACTGTACCGAAGCGGGGGGCGGCGGGGGCGGAGGGGCCGGGGCTGCGGCCGCCTTGGACTTGTTGAGGGAGAGATCGACGGGCTCAGCTTGGGGTTGGCTGCAGTCACTGGCCAGGAGCTCCTCAGGGGGCTCTGTCTTGATGTCGGCCAGCAGCACGGGTGGGTCGAGGGGGCTCTCGGCCAGCAGCGCCGACGAGCTCATGGCTGGCGTCGCCTTCCCCTGGTCCTGCAAGAGATGAAGGGGCGGGAGGAGACATGGAATTACTATGACAAAAAGAGGAATATTTTTGATATAGAAACTATAAAGTTGCATCTGCTGTCCTATGGTTTTTGCTCCTTGCCAGGCTGAGGGAACATCTACCTGACCCAGCTGGCAGAGAGCAAACCCAGCACATCATAGAATCATAGAATCACCAGGTTGGAAAAGATCCACCGGATCATCGAGTCCAACCATTCCCATCAATCTCTAAACCACGAGGTCCCTTCCAAACCAAACCATTTTCTGATGATGCTCTCCCTGCAATGCCATAGGTTTAGCATTAACTTATCCTGAAAGTGATCTAGTTTTGCTCAAATTTAGAAGGAATTCATACATCCAAGCAGTTTACATCATGTCAAAACACCCTTGGTAATTAGTTTTTTAACACTGAGAAATGAAGTTGAATAGCTCAAGAAGTCATGCTCGCATGGATTTGGATTTTCACATCTTTCTTTGCAGAGAAGGATGAAANCCCCTGGCCGAGCTTGAGGCCATTCCCTCTCGTCCTGTCACTTGGGAGAAGAGCCCAGCTCCCTCCTCTCCACAACCTCCTTTCAGGGATTTGTAGAGAGCAATGAGGTCTCCCCTCAGCCTCCTCTTCTCCAGGATAAACACCCCCAGCTCTCTCAGCTGTTCCTCATCAGGCCTGTTCTCCAGGTCCCTCTCATCTCAGTAACTGTGGGGTTAGACAGAAGGTCCCTCTGTTGGCACAGGTTTTATAGCAGCTTTTCTTTCAGATAGCGTTTTTCCACGCACTGTTCATTCTTTGCAGATGATAACGTCTTGTGTTCAGTGTGATCTGTGCTGAATAGACACGTTTCCTCCTGTGATCCCCTCTGCCTGGGGTTTCTCCCCATCCCAAAGGCAAGTTCAGGCAGAGCTGGAGCCAAAGCTCCAAATTAGCAGAGGACTGACAGCTGTGAAGTTCAGAATCACATTAGAGTGAGGGGAAAGTAACAGAATATGCATGGGATGGCAGGGAAAATATATATGTGTGTGTGTAAGTGGGAAATCCACCTGTCCTGGCTCCACGCAGGTGAGGGAGGTCGTGCCACCCACGCTGAGAAAGGATGGTCACTTCCTAACCTACAAACCTAGCCTGAGAGAGTTGGTTTACTTGCATGTTGGGGCTCAAGAAAATGGAGAAACTGAGGCACGGGAGGGGGCGCTGCCCAGGCCCTGCGCTCCCGCCCAGTAGAGGCCACGCCCCCAGAGCAGAAGCCGCGGCCCCAGCTCAGGCGCCCCCCACACCCAATCACAAGACACGCCCACGTGAAGGCTACTCCCCCACAGCGGATCTACCAATCAGAGGCCACGCCCCCCCGAGGATCCACCAATCAAAGGCCACGCCCCCCCGCCCACAGCACTCAGAGGCCATGCCCCTAAAACCGCTTCACCAATCAGAGGCCAATCCCCCCGTAGGCCGCGCCCCCACCAATCAGAGGCCACACTGTGCCCTGCAGGCCGCGCCCCCTTCTTCAGTCAGCCAGACTACGCCCTCCATGCTCATAGTGCAGGCCACGCCCGCCAACCAGAAGACACGCCCCTGCGCAGACCCACCAACTGGAGGCCACGCCCCCAGCACGGTTCTGCCAATCACAGGCCACACCCCCCACACGGCTCCACCAATCAGAAGACACACCCTGCCCTGCTGACCACACCCTCCACACAGCCTTGCCAATCAAAGACCACGCCCCCTGAACTGCTCTGCCAATCAGAAGACAAGCCCTGTCGTACAGGCCACTCCCCCCATTTCCACCAGTCAAACCGCGCCCCAAAAGCCACGCCCTCCACATGGCTCAGCCCATCAGGCAGACCCGCCCCTCCTCGGACCCTCTCTTCCGAAGGCCACGCCCACCCCTTGGCCCCATCTCGGAGCCCCGCCCTTCCCGAGGCCCCTCCCCCTCCCCGAAGCCACGCCCCCTGTCAGTAGCGCGGGCCCGCCCTTCCCTGAGGCCAGGACACCTTTGGCCACGCCCCCACTAATAGTACAGCCCACCTTCTCCAGGCCACGCCCCCTCCAGTGTTTCCACCAATCAGACAGCCGCCCTTCCTCGAGGCCTCGCCCTTTGGCCAGCCCTGCCAATCGCGCGGTCCCGCCCTCCCCCCTTGGCCACGCCCCCTCCACGCTGCCCCGGCAATCGCGCGGTCCCGCCCTACCGTTGGCCACGCCTCCTCGCCAATCGAGCTGCCCCGGCCTTCCCCTTGGCCCCGCCCCCTTTTCCATCCCACCAACAGCGCTGCCCCGCCCTTGCCCACGCCCTCTCTCCTCGGCCCCGCCCCTCAGCCCCGCCCCGCGCGCGCCCCGGGCGGTGCCGGCCCCGCCACGCTCCCCTCCCCCGCGCCTTAAAGGGGCCGCGCCCCGTTTCTCCCCCGTGGCCGGTGTCAGGGGTTGCGGGGACGCGGCCGGGGCGCGGGGGGCGTCACTCACCGGGCTGGCGGCTCGGGGGGGGCTGCTCGGCGGCGGCGCGGCGCTCATCCCCTCGGCTGGCAGGATCATGCTCCGCGGCCGCGCTCCCGCCGCGCCGGGGCCGGGCGGGAGGTGTGAACGGCGCCGCGGCTCCACCCTGGCTCGGCCCGGGTGGGGCTCCTTAAAGGGACCCGCACCGGCCCCGCCCCGCACCCCCACCCAGAGGCACCGCCAAACAGGGACCCCTCGGCACCACTGAACAAGGGCACCCCAAAACAGGGACCGCCTGCACCCTCAAAACAGAGACACCCCGAAACAGGGATCCCCCAGCACCCTCTAACAAGGGGTACCCTGAAACAAGGACCCTCCAGCAGCCCCAAAATGGGGACACCCCCAAAACAGGGATCCCCCTGCAGCCCCCAACCGAGGGGCACCCCGAAACAGGGACCCCCCTGCACCCCCCAATCAGGGGAACCCCGAAAGAGGGACCGCCTGCACCCTCCAGCCCGGGGCACCCCAAAAGAGGGAACCCCCAATACCCCTGAACAAGGGCACCCTGAAAGAGGGACCCCCTGCCCCCCCAAAACAGAGACACCCCAAAACAGGGATTCGCTTGGCACCCCCCAACCGAGTAGCATCCTGAAACTGAGACTCCCTACAACCCTGAAACAGGGTCACCCCAAAACAGGGCCCCCCCTGCACCTCCAAAATGTAGACATCCCAAAATAGGGATCCCCCAGCAGCCCCGAACAAGGGCACCCCCCTGCACCCCAATCCGGGGCACAACAAAACAGAGACGCCCCCCACTGCAAGCTCCAACCAGGGGCACCCCGAAACAGGGATCCCCCCCCCAGCACCCCTGAACAAGGAGACCTGAACAGGGACCCCGCTGCACCCCCAA
>WAAB01010171.1:0-75605 GCA_013389865.1 Piaya cayana
CTATGATTCTATATCCCTAGGCAATCTCCTCTCAATCTTCCTCCACCGCTCTTAAAGACCACCGTGTGCCCGGTGGCTCTCCTTCCTATGCAAAGGCAGCTCCACTCTGGTCCTGTTGTACCACCTTCTGCTTCTGCTGATAACAACCACTGACACCCCACTGCATCCCAGCAATTCCCTTCTCCACCAGTGAAGGAGAACATGGCATGTTCGTGACACCAGCCTCTACACACTGTCCATGCACAGACATCTGTTCCCCTTTACTGGTTTACTTCAGGATTTAGCTGATAATTTCAGTAAGAGCAAAGCAATCAAGCTTGGCTTCATGGCTTTGCAGCAATCTTCCCCAAAGAAGTTCCAAATAACAAAATAAGCTTATGTGTACAGAGATGAATATCAAGCTGCAGGAGTAAGAACTAGAGACATGCACCTCAGAAAGGGTTGTTAAAACTCCAGCTTGTAGCCGTGCTGATAANTTGCAGGTCTCCCCTCCCTGCTCAGTGGTAGTGGGCTGCAGTGCTACAAGGCTTGGACCCCCTCCAAGGTCTCCCCTTTTCCCTGGGGAGCACTTTATCAGTCCCAGGGACAGGGCTTTGCACCCCGGCTGCCCCAAGAGCAGCTCCCTCACAGCTCCCCTCCCTACTTTTCACCAGCCCTAACTTCAGACATGAACAGAAGCCCTTTAGTGACAAGATTTTCCATTGCATCCTGCAGCTCTGTCAGCAAAAATGCTCAAAGTGGCTCCAGTGACAGCAACAAGACAGGGCTGCTCAAATTCAGTTGTTTGGCTCCCTCATTTCATCATGAGTTTTTAAAGTAATCTTATGCAGGTGGGGGAATTGACACAACAGAGCATGCATCACGTTAGGATCCATCCAGCTTGTGTGTAAACACCAGTAGTCCCTTTTTGAACCTCTTAGGTGCTATTTCATAAACACAAAATGCTTTGCTTGATTTCTAAATCATGTGCCGTTTCCTTTGCTGGAAAGGAGAGACACCCATGCTGACAGTGGCTGCAGCCCTGCAGAAGAGTTGTGTGTCACTGGCAGAGCTGGCAGCAGAGCCAGGCAGAGGCTACCACCTGCTGGACCTTTTTCATTCACCCTCTGCTCTGAACTTCGGCACAATGCCATTTACTGATGGCACTGACGGCTTTCTGGGCAACCACAGCGATGCTGCGTGCCGAGCATCACGGCACAAACACTTCTTGGCAACTCTTCATCAACAGCAGAGCTGTTGAGGTGTAAGCCACGTGAACAGGGAGGATGCTCACTTGTAGCTTTGTGAGTCTAACCTGTTTGTTGCTCCTTTGGAGTCTGATGTGTGATTTGAAGAGTCTGCGCTCTTCTGTGCTGACCCTGCAGAACACAGACATCTTTCTGAGCTGGGGCCCTGCTCCTACTAAAAAAATCAAATTAGTCTTCCAGCAGTCTTTAAGGATGGGAACATACTAGATGGGCACATGCCTGAATTTGTGTGGGATCCCACAGTTGCGTGGGGGGCTTGGGTGTCTTCATGGCATCCTTAGGGGTCTTCATGGGAGAGGGTAAACCCCTCTCTGCTGTGCAATCGTGCATCATTGTGCAGACAGGACACTTGGGCAGCCAAGCCAGGTCCACAGGGGTGCTGCTTTTGTGAGGGTGTAGGACCTGTCCTGTGGAATCCAAGCAAAGCAAGGCTATGTTTGTCCCACTCAGGGAGCTTGGCCAGATGAGTCCTGTAGCTCACCCTGATTCCTGCAGCTTTGAGATTAAGAGACTTGACATCTGCTTTGCACGAGCAAACTTCGAGCATCTTGCAGGGCTGAGTGCCCACTGCTGCCAGCATGTCCAGAGGAGCTCATGGTGCTACAGGGTTTGCAGTTCTGGGGCAGAGACTTTGGTTTTGCATCAAACGCACTGAATGCCATCAATGTATTTTCCTGATCTAGGTTTTTATTTGATTGACCTGCTCTTCTGAGCTGCCCTAAGCCTCGGCAGGTCATGCTAGCTCACACCTTCAACACGTCAGACCTCAGCTGCCCAGTTAGCCAGGATCCGGGAAAGTCACTGGAAGGACTCCGGTGGCCTCAAATAGGAGTTGACTCATGGCCCATGAGATCAAAACAAAATGTCTCTGCATATGAAAAAAAAATGTTATGGAAACTGTATCATTCATGCACAAAAGCCACGCTTCAAATTTTATCATATAAAATACATAACATTGCAAATGGAAAGAAAAATTGGCCTGGTGCATATTAAAATTGTTGGCCTGTGGAAACATCCCTTCTGACAAACACAACTGCTTGCTGGGGTCTGGTACACAAGTAGGCATCTGAAGCTGGAAAACTTGGACTCCTTCTGCGCTCCTTCAAAGCTTTCTCAATAGCTGTAATTCATAGGCTCACCCCTTGTCTTGTCTAGAGTGACCCAGAGCAAATGCTGACAGTGGACTCACTAATATGAAGTGGCGTGGTTGCGTGATAGGTGTGCTTCAGCACCTCCTAAATACATAAATGCAGCAGCAGCTGCACAAGAGGGGGATGTCTGGGCACAGAAGTGGGTGTGGAGAGCATGGTATGGGCAGGATGCAGCATTGGGGTCTTTGTGGGAGGTCTGACTCTGTGGTCAGATCCTGCCCCACTGGTTTGACGGTGGCGGTCAGCAATGCAAGGTCCCTGTACTTCTCACAGCTGCCATTAGCAGTTTGATTATATTCCAGAACTAGCTGCTTGCCATGGTCCAGGGAGCAGGATTTAGCATATCACCTTGAGGAAAAGAGCAGGGAATGTCTTGGCATGCACAGCAAATACAATTTTTAGAGGAAAAAAAATGAATTAATGTTGTTATTAAGCAGCAATTTGTCATATGGCCTCTAAAGTCAGCCGTTGATGCTGTGGAGTGTGCAGTGAAGAGCAACAGATACTTCTGTCTCTCTTCTAGCTTCTCCAAAGTTCTTCAGTGCTGGGAGCAGGAAAATAGCACCAGGACTGTCTGGGAGAAGCCACAATGGATGCTTCAACTGCCAGTCACCCTTTGACTGCAAGTCACTCTTTCCTCTGACCTGGGGCTGTGGGGCAAACTGTAGCTCAGCCTTTCCCTCATGCTCCTCGCCCAAGGCAGGAGCATCAGGAGCTGGCTGCAGGCGGTGCAGAAGTGCTGTCTCTCTCCCAGTAAGCTGGACTTGAAGCACTTTCCATTTATCACTCTGCAGAATCATAGAATCATAGAATCACCAGATCAGAAAAGACCCATCAGATCATAATGTCCAACCATTCCTATCAATCACTAAACCATGCCCCTCAGCACCTCGTCCACCCGTTCCTTAAACACCTCCAGGGAAGGTGACTCAGAGGGGTCCCACCACACACCCTCCAGGAGCTGGGCCTGCATGCAAACACATTCAAGCTTCAAGTAACACAGAGACAGGTGAAATAACCCATTTGCCCTCTGCTGCAACCAAATGGCCTTTTTTTTCCCCAAAAAAATAAATGCAGAGCAGGGCAGCCGGTCACATTGTGCAAGCTTATTGCTGATCCAGGTGCCTACAGAGCACAAGAGCTCTGAGATGGCTGATGGGCTCTCCTGCTCTCCCAGCCCAGCGTTAGGGGTTGGCTGTGGAATGTGGCTTAGCTAGCTGGGCTGTGCTGGTTCCCATAACTGCCATCAGGGGATGTCCAGCTGCAATGACTAAGCTCTTCTTACATACCAGAAATCCAACAAATAAATGTTTCCTGAAAATAAGCTAGTGTTTTGGTTTGGGTAAGGAGTGAACCATCAGCCTGGTTGCTTATGGGGACAAAGCTTCACAAGGACCCGTGGGGCACCGGGCAGTGACCCGAGCATCTTGTTTGCCCGCCCTCCCATCTCGCCTCTCCTCCTTTGATGGGTTTGGAATGAGCTCGGGAGGTCTCGCTGCAGAGAGTAATGATGTGTGAAAACTCACTTTCATTTTTCACTCTACTTTTTTGGAAGGTGGAACATTTTACAGTTGACAGGACCACGCTAGAGCCATATGAGGCAAGAAACTATTTTTAACCAGACGGAGACGATCTGAGAGTCTACTGTTGAATCATTTTTAAAAAGAAATCATGGGATCCAAGAGTGGTGCTCAGGGAGATGGGGGTGGCAAGGCTTTTACCATGCGCTTATTCCAGTAACTGTTGAACTACTTCAAGACCATGATAACTATCTGAAAGTGCCTGTGGGGTCATTTCAAGTAGTGGCTGCATTTTACAAAATGTTTCTGCTTTGAGAGAGTCAGGTGCTCGCGTTAGAGCAGTTTCAGAGGCGGCTTGTGCTTGCTGACCCCATGCACCACGCTCTGAGCTGTATCAAATGCAAGAAGGCGCTTCAGCACCTCAGTACTGCCCTTCTCTGAATTCCCATCACACCCCTGCACATTAGTGGATGATCTTTAAGGTCTCTTCTAACCTAAATGGTTCTAGAATTCTATGGCCGTAGCCTGGGATGAGAGGAGAAAGAATGGCCTCAGCCCTGGTCTGGATGTTTTTCCGCTTAGAGCAAGAATCACCATTTCTTCCTCCTCTACCCACACCAGCACAGAGGTGTCGCCTCAAATAATGTGAGTTTGCCAAGTGAAACCAGCCTTGTGGAGAAACTGAGGAATTTTCTCCCCATTTCCTTTGTCTAACGTGTCTCAGAGTCACAGCAACACCCCTTCTTGCTGGAAGGCTGGCAGATGTGGGGATGGCAGCTCCTTGCAGAAGGAAAGGGAGAGCTGGAAAGTAAAGCAGCTACAACTACCTGACAGGCCATGACCCAAGATGTGTTACAAGCCTATCAATGCAATCATGTGAATTAACACATAGCCTATTTATACTCACTCAGAGCACAAGGGTGGTAACCACATGCATTGGTTTTAGATTTGTTCTGAAGTTTGTGGCTCTATCATATGAGAAATGGAGTATTTGGCCTTGGAGCTAAGCTGAGAGTCCATGTAGAAATGTGGCACAGCTCTGGGAATCCAAGGTGCCAGACAAAGTGTTGGGAGGAATGTTTCTGCATTCAACCCCAACTTGATCTACAAGGCTTTGTGGTTTTCTTCCGCTTTTTGCAAGGGGAAATAAAACCTCCCTCCTTGACCTAAGCTGGTACTTCATCACTGACATGTCTTCTCAGTATCACTGAAATCATGGTGGGACATACATCCGCAGTCCCTTTTAGATCAGACTCTTTGCTCAAATTTCCCAAAAGCTGCTGCTTCTGGGTTCCTCTGCATTGAGAAGAAAAGTCAAACCCTGTCCCCTGGCTGGGCAGAGTGTGCAGAGACACCAGGACATCATAAAGAAATCCTGTGTTTGCTTGTTGTGCAATGAAAAGAGCGGAGATGGGAAAGTTGAAATGAGCCCTTCCTCTACCCAACCACCAATATCACCTACAGAAAGGGTTAGTGCATAATAAGAGCAGTTTTAGCTGCCAAGTTCATAGCAAACTCAAATTAGGAGCCTACTGCCCATGGTGTATAGATTGCAGCTCTCTCTGCTGCACTGTGTTTGCAAACCTCCTAGATGTGGGCTTAAAACCAGGTGGAATTTCTGGCTGCACAAGTCCACAAGGAAATTTAGCCAAAGGGCCTGGATACACCCTCTTTAAAAAACTGCCAGGGCCAGTGTCTGCAGCATAAGGAAGAGAGTTCAAAACACACAATCCTTGAACTCTGTTTTAAGAGCAATTGCAAAGCGAGGGGGACCCAGCAAGGCCTGCTTCAACCTCCACCAGCCACTGTGCAAAACCCAGACGCTACAGCTCGATGTTGGGTTGTTATAGCTGTCACTGTAGCTGTCACCTCATGGTTTTGCTCTTGCTGTGCAAGGGGAAGAAGTGAGAAGCAAGACTTGTGTTACTACTCATGATGCTGAAAGCAGCACAAGCTGCCAAGCTCACACGTGTGGTCTGTGAGGCTTTGGGAAGAGGGAATTTGCATCTCCCTCTTGACTTCATTCCCACATGGGGTCTCCATCCCTTAAGAAGTGCAGAACTGCCTTCCCAGACGCTCCTTTTCTGTCTTTCCCCTGGTTATTTCTGATCTCATCCATCTTCTCTGGGTACCACTGCAGCAAAGGGATGTCTCCCTGCCTGCCACCAGCCCACCTAGATCCTTGCAAAGCTGACCTGGGCTTTTCACTTGAGGAAATGTGCAGTTCAGCTGATGCTGCCGACCAGCATCCAGCATGCTTACGCTTGCACGCCATGTGTGGTTTACCCTCTCCCTGCGGTTGCAGTCTTGAGTAATGGGGTGTTTTTCCAGAACACAATCTCTACAAATCAAATTAATTTTGTGATTTCCATCTGCTTCCTCCTCTGCATAAAAGATGACGACTTCCTGAAGCTAACGGCCAAGCTGGGACATTAAAAATCATCTTTTGTTCTTGGGTACTTTCTGTAGCCTGATGACTCTGGGTGCTACTTCTCCCTCCTCGCCTGCAGACCCGTAGGTCCCAAAGCTGCAAGCAAAGAGACATTTTAGAGAGGGAGGAGGAGGGTAGGGTGTGAAGCAACTTGTCTGTGGGTTTGAGCCTGCCTGCAGTCTCGCTCTGAAAGGTCTTTGCTGAGAGCCTCCCCTCTGTTGAGCTGCTGCTTGTGCATGGGGCGAGGTCAGAGCTGTGGGTCCAGCCAGGGGTCCCCCACAAGCAGACTCAAGTGAGTCTGCAGTTTCATCCCACTTCCCCAGCTCAAGGATGAGGCCAGAGGTCACCCAGGCATATCTAAGGTCATGGTAACTGAGGGCTGTCTCTAAAAACACCAGACAATCTCTCCTTCCCAATTTGAGGAGGTGCTCACTGAATAGGGTATTTGTATTTGAGCCCTAACAACACTGAGTACTGTTGGATCCTCTTTGCATTAAGAGGAACTGAGATTTTGATGGGAACATCCTGTATTGTGCATGCAGTTCCCTTCCTTTGCTTATCAGGGGTTGCATCGTGTTGCTCATATTAAAGTCTAAAATACAGATGAAGCTGTGAAGCATGAATAATAAATGCTGCTCATCAGTAGATACTCCAGAAGCACATCCCATTAATGAAGGGTTTTGGGTGAATAAAACGCCTTTTACTCCTCAATCAAGACATTTTTGTTCACTTCTTTTTAGCAAAATGTGGTGTTGGGTCTGAGCCAGGATATTTATATTTTTGTGTGGTTCTACACTTGTGTTTTCCCAATCTGCTTCTATGACCTGACTGCCTGGCTAGTACAAGTAGTGATGGCTCCACAACAATTTCTAGCCTGTGAAAGGCACAGAGCAAAAGTCTAGAGAACATAACCTGCACCCACCTCTCACCTGCAGTGCAGAACTTATATTACAGGCAGGACCTCTCTCAATCAGACATCTCAAAGCCCTCGGTGTAAAGTATATTCCTTTGTTGAAAAATGCTAATCACATCCTTACCCAGCTTTTTATTTGAGCAAGACGCAGTGTCCTGTTGCTGAACTGCAGCTTTCTTGGCTTGCTCTGCTCACCAGGTGGGTCTGTTCTGATTTTTTTGTGTGGTGGGTTTAAAACTAATTAGCTAAAAATTTACAAACCTTAGCACAGAGTCTTCATACTTACTTCAGTATCAGGCCTCAGGGACAGGCCTGCTAGATGCTTTTGTTAAGGTCGAGTCCCTTCCTTGCTCAGAAGGTGTGTTACTATGCAGTAAGAGGGAAAGCAGTTGTAGCCACATCTGCCCCATCAGGTCCTTCTCTTCTTGCACTGGTTTTGCTTCTGTGTCCTTCTGCCTGCAAGCTGTGAGCTCTGCATCCCTGTTACACAAGCAAATGCTGTCAGTGTTTTCCTTTTCCATTGTTCTCCGTGCAATTTGGGTTCCACGAGCAGCATTTCAATTATGTCAGTGCATCATTTAAAATGTTTTTCTTGGCGGCAGGTTTGCTTTTCTTGGCACTACAGGTAGGGCATCTTTGCAGACGTGCACTGGCGGCCGCACACTCTGTTTCCTCTTTTGTGCACCTTGCACTCACCCCTGCAAATCCAGCCTGCAAAGAACTTGTTTTGCAATTCCTTCCTTGCTTACTTGCAACAGCTAACGCAATTTCTCTTCCCCTTTAATTCCCATACGTCAGTGCTTATCTTGGATTAAAGAACGCTACAAGAAATCTTTAAAGTTTTCTTTTTGATAGCAGATCCAGGCAAGGATCAGGAACAATTTGTGCTGGTTCTGCACAGGCAAACCCCAACACTCCTGGTACCCAAGTGCTTCTGCTCTAACCTTCTCAGGCTCCAACAGAGGGATCCCAACAGGGAAACAGGAGCATTAGGAAATGATGGTGCAGCATAACCCAGCACGACAGAGGTATGTGCTTGCCTCTAACCATCTTCAGATCTTTGTGAGAGGTGTGCAAAGGGATTTCAAAGAAACTGAAGGACAACTCAGTACTTTTGAGTGTTCCTCATCGTTGCATCCACAGCTCTACTGTCACTTTTTGCTTGTCCTTCTCTGTGCCTTCCCAACAGAATGGATTTAGGTCTGTAGTTTTCCCTGGGCTGTTTAGCAAAGCCCATTACTTATTCCTGGCAGTTCTGTTTTCAAGGTGTCTCATAATATGGGCTTTAAGGTCCCTTCTAATCCAAATCATTCTATGATGCTATGATTCTGCGTGCTATATTTCCTGCCACACAGAGCAAGTTCACCAAACTTTAGGTCTCCAGGAACCTAAGAGCAACCTAGAAATGCAAGAAATATGCCGTCTTCACGACTTTTTGTTTTAAGGTACAGGAAGAAACAGGGAAAGTATTGTATTGGCCCAGTGATTCCTCTGTGAGAAAGCAGCACTGGGAACACAAGGTTTGACTCAGGTGATGGTCCCTGCACTGCTCCTCTGTGGAAATGCAAAGTGAGCAACCATGAAGCTGAGGGAGGTCTGGCAGGGTCTGGGGTCTCTGGCTCTGGCACAAGCAGCAGAGAAGAAAGACAAGAAGCAAAAGTTGATGGATTTTGGAGCCAACACACAGCCCAGTACAGACAGGCACTTCCCAAAGGGAACCTCCAAGGTAAATACAATTGTATGAGCCATTTCTGTGCCACATTGCCAAAGTGATACAGACTTTTCCTTTTTTTTTTTTCATATATGAATACACTCAAAAGTGCACATTTTGGATACCCTGAGGTTGAACAAGGATAATTTAAGAACACACTGTCAGCTCTGCTCCATATCTGAGCTTGCAGAACCCTGAGTTCATACTGTGGAGAAGTTGCCATGTTCCAAAAGTGAGCAGGGTTTGCTTTTGTGCCAGAATGGCCTTTTTTAAAACAAATCATGGAATCATGGAATGAGTTGGGTTAGAAGGAACCTCAAAGCCCATCCAGTTCCAACCCCCCTGCCATGGGCAGGGACACTTCCCGCTGGATCAGGTTGTTCAAGCTCCATTCAGCCTGACCTTGAGCACCTCTAGGGTTGGGGCAGCCACAACTTCTCTGTGCTTATGCCTCACCACTCCCACAGGAAAACCTTTTTTCCTAATATCTCATCTAAATCTGATATATTTCTGCCTAAAATCACTCCCCCTCATCCTAACCCTGCACTCCCATCCCAGCCTTCCTGGAGCCCCTTTCAGTACTGGAAGGCTGCTATGGGGACTCCCTGCAGCCTTCTCCCTTCCAAACTGAACAACCCAAACTCAGCTGTGACAAAGATGGGTAACAAGGTGCTCAGACAGAGGATGGTGAGTGCTCCCCCGTGTCCCAGTCCAGCACGACAGGGATGAGGTGCCAGCGCAGGAGCTTGTGAGACTGCTCTGAGTCACCCTTTGGAAGGGCTTTGCTTCCTTGCCATCTGATCCAAGGCTGCTTTCTTGGCAGAAGCCTCCCCCAGTGGTAAACTCACTGCTTTGGATTGGTTGGGTTGGGTTTTTTCCAGTGTTTGCTCTGATACACAATTAATTAAACATAAGTGCTTTCATTTATTGCTCTCTAGAGAAACACTGCTGGCTTGTGTGCCCTGGTCCTTGGGGACATTGCTATTGTTTCAGCTATAGCCAAAGTGAGCTAAACCACAATCACCTTCATCATGATGGGAGGGAGATCACCCACATGGTGTGTGGTTGCCCAGACATTGTCTTTATAAGGGACAGGTTGCAGTGGATTTAGCTTTACAAGGTGACCACCTCTAGCCAGGTCTGGGCAATGTCAGCAGCCCAAGCAAGGTCAAATCAGTTTGAAATAGTTGACTGGTCTTTCACTGTCAACAAGCAGCCTTGGAAGATTGCAAGGAAAGCCTGAGAGAGGAAAATGGTTTGACGTAATACAGGTAGCAAAAAACCATCATCTGCCAGCCTCGTGCTACAGGCTTGCTGCCAAATCTGTCACATCTCCTTTCCAAGGGCTTCAAACTGCCTTAAGAGCACAGGGGACTTGATCCAACACACTTGTTGTCAGATCTTGGTTTAAAGGTCCACCTACAATTTAGAGGTGCCAGCACAGTAGCTATTCCCTGTCAGCAGACTGTCCTGGTGCATTTGGGATCGGGGCAGCATGGATCAAGAAAGACCACAAGGGCTTCAGAGCGCAGCACCTGGGACCATTGATACCCGGACTGATGGCTGCTCACCTCTCCAGATGGGGATATGGAGCACAGGATTTCCTCCATCAGTGACTGCTGATGGAAAACGCCTGCTTGGCTCCAGCTTCATCTTTCTAGAGCCTGGAAATGTCTGATTAAAGCCAGGCAAAACAAGGAGCTGTGGATGCCCGGGGAGGGTTTACCTGGAGCCATGCAGGGGTTTTGCTGCCAGCTGTCATGCCTCACTTAAGGAGCTTTGTCTCCACAGCATAGAGGACGTGGGAGCTGAGCAACCACCTCCGTTGTGCTGCAGGTCACAGCACAGCGCTGCCAAGGACAACACATCCTCCTTGCTTTGCCTCGAAGGCTGAGCAGTGTCCTCCAGCACACCAGGAGCTGCTTGAACAGTTGAAGAACCACAGCTTGGGAGCAGGTGGGCAGCTGCAGGCAGTAACTTCAGCCCTGGGACAGTCTTGTCTCCAACCCCATTGCAGTTGAGTCTTGTCCTCTACACAAGCTCTAGCCACTGGCTGGTTGAGCCTTAGCGCCAGATTGGACACATGGCAAGGGGAAGAGTCCAGGGAGAGGCCATCACGAGCCTGGCTGCCAGCAGCCTGTGTCACTTCTGATGTTACACCCATGACAAGATGATAACAGCTCGTTCTGATCCCTCACTTCACTTTTGGGCTGAAGATCCTTTCTCCAGAAGAGTAAAACATTTTTCAGAGTCCATCTAATCAATATTTCTCTGATAATCTAATAATTAAGGTGAAGCGAGACCACCTGATTAGTACAAGCCTCTCACAGCATTAACAAGTCACAGCTCTGAGCTCAGGTTTGATGTTTTTCAACCTCTTTGACTTGCCAGTTTCCTGGCAATTTGCAGTCTCACAGAACAGGTTTAGGCTGACCAGTGCTAGGCTTGTTTATTCAGCCTGTAGCTTGGCCATACCCTGCTTTTACCCACAGTGTTGATGTAAGGGACTCTCATCTTCCTCTCCCCTGTGCCAGGAGCCAACTGGAGCTAAAATAATTTCAGGTCTAATAATTTTCATTGTACTTTTAACCAGCTGCTTTCAGACCACAGCTTGAAAAACACAGCCAAACGTTCACACCTTGCTTCAAGCCTTCTCCATCTTCAAAGGCAGCAACAGTTCCTGAAAAACTACAGGTTGGATGGCCCAGGGCAGCATTTCAGGACCGATGGGAAGGGCTGTGCCTGCCAGGCTGTGCTCGCCTACCTTGTGTCAGACCCCAGTATTTTGGTTAGAGCTCACAGACTTCTCTGCGCTTTCATTTGCTGCTTTTCCTCACTCCTCACACGTGGGTTTCTTTTATAAATAGAAGCTTCCTCAGCAGCCCAGAAGCATCCATACCAGAAGGGATTCAGCATTTTAGTCAGCAAGATGCTTCACTTGAGATATTAGAGCAGTCCTGCTAAGATCAGTAGGTGGCTGCACGTGGCAAAAAGCCCTGTCAAACCTGAAGGCCATAGGATTTCCTGACTATAGGGCAACCACTGGAGCAGAACATCACCAAACACATCTAACCGTGTATTTATGCACATTGGATGAGAACAACTTGTTCAGCAGCACTCTTCTACTGCAACAGTTACATTTATGCATGTAAAAATCTTGCAAAATCTGGCACAGACCCACTGTGATTTAATGTAAAATAGCCTGAAAACAACTGCAACAACAAAAACTGAACCATACCTCTCAATTAAAAATAGAGCAGGGAGGGAAGAGGAAAATAGCAGTGCCAGTTTCCTCTTTTGCAGCCAGCTAGGCAAGTAAACTGCTAGTGTTGAGTTATAGACTGATTTCCCAGCAGCTCCAGTATGGACTGGCTCGCTTCAGGAGTGAGCACTTAACACTCCTGTACCATGAGAACCCTCCCTTTGCACAGACAATTCATAGAATCATAGAATTTGGCCTTGCACACCTCCAGGGATGGAGCATCCACAACCTCCCTGGGCATCCAGGAGGGCTGCCTGTGAAGAAGTGTGGCCTGCAGAGCGAGGAAGGGCATTCTCCCCTTCTATTCTGGTGAGACCCCACCTGGAGTCCTGTGTCCAGTTGTGTTGTGTTAGTCTGAAATACAGACCTGCCTGTAAAACCAAGGTGGGAAGTTGTTCGCTACTTGCAAATACTCCAAAAGCCAGGATTTGTATGTGAAGTTTATCCTCAGGCTGATGTTTCTAGACTGCAGTGTTCAGCTCTGGGGGAGCACAAACGAACCTTAATTTTTAGGCACATCTGTTAATAAGAGTAGTATCTGCTGTCAGTGGAAAAGGCTGGGAGGAGAGCTGAAATGGTGAACTGGGAAACAATTCCAGTAGAGTCACACAACTAACAGTAACCAGAAAACATCTTGGGGATCATGTGGTTGTTCAGTCTGGAGAAGAGAAGGCTCTAAGATGTTATAGTGGCCTTCCACTACTGAAAGGGGCTACAGGAAAGCAGGGGAGGGACTTTTTACAAGTGCCTGGAGTGATAGGATGAGGGGAAATGGCTTTAAACCGGATGGGGAAAGGATTTAGATTAGACATTAAGAAGAAATTCTTCATGCTAAGGGTGGTGAGGCATTGGTACAGGTTGGCCAGAGCAGTGGTGGCTGCCCTATCCCTGGAGATGTTCAAGGCCAGGTTGGATGGGGCTTTGAGGGACCTGATCCAGTGGGAGGTGTCCCTGCCCATGGCAGGGGGGTTAGAACTGGATGGGCTCTAAGGTCCCTTCCATCCCAAACCATTCCATGATTCTGATCCTTCACCCTGATTCAGGGAAGCTAGGGGTACTTTGCCATTACATTTCAATAAAATAAGACACCTTCTCTTACTTAAGGTACTCTGGGAAACACCAGAATAAGCTCCATAAATTAACCCCTTCACTGTTTTCCTTTTCCCCTTCTTATGTCTCCCCATGTACAGTTTTTGCAAGGGCAGAAAAACTCACACTCACCCATCCTTCAGATGGAGAAGTCTCACCCCAGTTTCCAGGTGCTGGAGTACAGTACAGAAGGCATGTAGGTCTATTTTCTGTGATAAGGCAGTACCAGAGGCGTGCGGCGAAGATGTGCTGCCACCTCTTGTCTAGGCAGCGTAACGGAAACATAGAGGCTGGCAGCAGGCATCACCCGGCCCAGCTGTGAGCAGCAGCGATGCCTCCACCTGCAGATCCTATTATCTGTTATACCCAACTCACAGAGAAACTGGATTGGGCTTCTTTCTGGTGCCCTCCCAGCATCCATGCTGGCAGGAGCAGTTTGCTGGCAGTTAAGGTGCTTTTAATAGAAACATATAATACTTTGGGTTCAAAGGGACCTTAAAGATCATCCAAGTCCCACCCCCTGCCATGGGCAGGGACACCTCCCACTGGATCAGGTTGCTCAAAGCCCCATCCAACCTGACCTTGAACACCTCCAGCGATGGGGCAGCCACAACTTCCCTGGGCAACCTGTGCCAGGGCCTCACCACCCTCAGCATGAAGAATTTCTCCTTAATGTCTACTCTGCATCTTCCCCCTTCCAATTAAAAGACATTCCCTCTCATCCTGTCACTCCCTGCCCTTGTAAAGAGTCCCTCCTTGGCTTTCCTGCAGCCCCTTGAGGTACTGTAAGGCCACTATAGTCACCCCGGAGCCGCCTTTTCTCCAGGCTGAACCAACTCCAACTCTCTGAGCCTGTTCTCAGAGTTGAGGTGCTCCAGCTCCCAATCATCTCCATGGCCTCCTCTGGACCCATTCCAACAATTCTGTATCCTCCTTATGCTGAGGATTCCAAAACCGGACACATGACTGCAGGTAGGGTCTCATCAGAGTGCAGAAGAGAACACCCTCCTCCTTGCATGTGGGCCACACTTGTTTGGAGGCAGTCCAGGACACAGTTGGCCTTGTAGGCTATGAGCACACCCTATGGGCTCACATCAAGTTTCTCATGCACCAGCACCTCCCTGTCCTCAGCAGGGCTGCTCTCAATCCCATCATCCCTCATCCCATACTGAAAGTATGGATTGCCCCAACCCAGGTGCAGGACCTTGCCCCTGCCCTTGTTGAACCTCATGAGGTTCACACTAGCCCAGAGGACTTGTTTACAAGCACAATTTCTGCACTATGGAAAGGGGAGACTCCCACCCAGCGTGGAGCAGCCTCCTGCCACCACCACACACCTTCACAGAGTGCTATGAGCGCAGCTTAGAG
This sequence comes from Piaya cayana, assembly GCA_013389865.1. Classification (NCBI taxonomy): domain Eukaryota; kingdom Metazoa; phylum Chordata; class Aves; order Cuculiformes; family Coccyzidae; genus Piaya; species Piaya cayana. The sequence continues at coordinate 14,693 of WAAB01010171.1, forward strand.
TCAGGCAGCAGCATTTATGTGTTTATTATCTCAAAGTACAATATATACATAATGTATAGCGAGATTTTCAAAAACTTTGTACAGAAACAAGTATCTACAAAATTAAATCAATAGACATTCTCTGTATACTCAGACAGCAGACACACATGTATTGGAAGATTCAACATAGTCTCAGAACAAGAAAATGGTAAGGAAACCCCCATCCAAAACGGAAAACCTCTAAATACCACCCAGCTCCCCCTGTAACACAGCCACTGCCCTTTGACAGATTCCAGGTCGTTGTGGAGACACAGTACATCTGATTTCTAGTGCCACCTACTGCTTATATTTACCATCACAGTTGTTCCCACTGAGAGCGGTAAGGGTAGAGGCCCATTCAGTCAGTCCTTGCATTCTTAACACCTTTCCCGATGCAGATCTCTGCAGCATGCAGGCACTCAGCTTCACCTTCCTTTCCGTGGAAACCAGAAATCTGATTTTTAATTTTTTATTTTGCTTATGAATCAAATATTGTCATGAAAAATATTTCAAGGGAGTATTCTCAGTTTTAGTGGCTGGAGAGACTGTTGCAGGTGTTGCCAGCAGTAAGCAAAGATGATGAGAGCATATCCGAGGAACAAATACATCCTCCTTGTTTTCTGGAAACTAAAATTAAAAATATTGCACAATTCTATGTGGCAGAAAGTCTGTGGTTTCTATCGCATAAAATGATATCCTTCAGTTCAGAGGGTCTAGCTTTAGACAAAGACAGTGCTGGGTTTTACAGAGGGTAGAAAAGCACAGGCAGCTTTCTAGTAGGGACTCTTAACATCTGGATGTGCAACGTTTGAATTCAAAGAGCACCCTGAGTATTTAAGAAACAGATGCTTAAGCCTGTAGGACACAACCAGCAACAAGGCTGGCATTCTCAAAAGCAGCTTGTGGCAATTACATGTGTAATGGACACTGAGTTTCAGTGACAGCTAGGCAGCTAACTGCTCCAGGCTGCCTCCAAAATCAGTTTATCCATATCTCATATCTCAAAAGTTTCTGGCTGCCTCTGTCACACATTCATCCCATCCAGCACTTACCAGATAGGAAATAATTTTTCAATGTGCAAGCTTCAATGAAATACCCATATTCAATAGGTAAGTTGAATGTAACGCCTGCACGAGATCATTTTGGTCCATGAAAATACCATGCACAACAAACAATACGATATTTTGGGTGTTTTGTGTGTTTCCATAACCAAGGAAAAATGTCTGAGGAGTTACTTGTGCTAGAGAGGAAGCAGCATTTCCATCAGGGCAGGAGGACAGCGAACTAGGTTTCTCAAATAACTTAAAAGGAGAAACATCCATGCCAAAAAGAAATAAGAATTTCCACAATGTCATTGCACTTGTTCCATCTGCACCACACCTCTCCTTCATTCATATTGTACACCTGGAGAACGTAGAGTAAATGATTACAATATTAACATGGTATCTAAAATACTGGAGTCATTCAGCTGAATGCTTGAAAATATCCAGAAATCTGGTACATTAAAGCTTGAAAACACAAACATACAAGAGCTAAGCTATGTTTTGACATGCAAATTGTTCCAAATACTTTCTTTCTGCAAAAGGTCCAGTCCAGTCAGGAACAACTGCCCGTTCACTGCCTGGAAGCTGGTGACAAATCTGTTTCAGCAGAGCCAGGTATTTTCCTCATCACTTAAACAACAGTGAAACTGAAGTAGTGCCATGACTGGACTAGTCCAAATTCCCTAACACTTAAGATAACCATTGCTTTCAGGAATTAGAAAAATATATATAAAACCCCACCCAAATTAAATGTTCACAGTTTCTACAGTGTTTAATCAGGTTTTAAATATCTTCTGAATATCCTCCCCTTCTAAAGAAACACCTAATCCTTTGACACTGAAAGGACCTGCCATCTGAGACTCCTGAAGCTCTCTGGACCACAAACCAGGTCTTGATCCCACAAGGGCTTTCAGAGATCCTTTTTACTTTGAAGATGGGTTAAGTCTCACTGTCTCAAATCAAACTCAATTTGGTTCATTACAAAGCTCAAGTGACTCAGTGGCACCCAAAAATGGAGTATACGCCCCCAAGTCACCTAGATGCTTTGATAAATCATCCCCATGCTGCAAGATTCAGGCCCCGTGTTTTGTGCAGGATGCAACGGTGCCTGTGCTAAGACAGATTTCTACCCCCTTCCTGTCAAGTATCCTTTCTAATTAAAATACTAATGCATTGCTATTGTCAACATACATTGAATCTGTATTTGTGACAACAGAAGTTCAAGTATTTAATTAAAACCCAAAGTAGATATTTACACTGTGATCTGGTCAATTCATTTTGGTCAAAAGGCAATAAATACAGAAATCTATGCATTTACTAATGGAATAGAGATATTTATGATCCTGAAAATTACCTCTCCAGGAATTAAAATGTTAACACATTGTTGTGACTAACCAGAACCTTGATACTGTTATTTTTCCTCCATCACCCTCTTAGCCCCTGACAGACTAAGTAACAGTCTCTGTTCATGCCATTTTGACCACTTAATTCTTCACAACATTAAAAATAAGGAGTCGCACAGATTTCTGTGCCACTTTCACAGTCTAACCAACAGAGTAAAAAATCCCATTTAGATGTAATTCCCATTTCTTACCATTCCTTAACTGTGGCTAAACCAGTGAAAGTAGAAAATACAGCTAGCTCCTATTTTCTTTTGAAAACAGATTTTCTGATCATCTGAAAACAGATGCAATCACAATGTCTGCCTGTACATATATAAAAATGGGCAGTTGAAACTCCTACTTTTAAGACGCTATTAGTTATGCAGAAAGCCAGAGAACTTTATTAACAAATTATCTTAGACCTCTTTAGATCCCTATGCCTTAAGATCGAGGGTTCACAGGATTCAACTGACATTTGTTTCAATTACACACATTCAACAACTGAATCAGAAAGCTCCTTAATCCCTTAGTTTTACTGTTGTTTCACTTTGTTTGAATAAAAAAACTGACCTAATGAATATTAATCTAGAGCAGAAAGTATGCAATATCACTGCCATGACTTAAAACCCAAAATGTTGTGACAAAGCATTTTTCCATGCGTATGTCAAAAATGAGTAATCAACCTAAAGAGCAAATAATTTGCAAGAACGCAATTGTTGTCTGAAAGCCCTTAAAGCTCAGTAACACTGGATATCTTCAGCAACTAAGACATAATTGGTTTCATTTTTTATAAGCTCCATCATTAACAGACTGATTAATTTACACAGTGCAGAAATTGAAATCTCACTGCAACTCACTCAAAACACCGTATGCACTGTGAAGCATCTGTATGTCATTCGAAATAATGAGATAAATGTAGTGCGTAGGAAGTCCACAACACCTCAGGCTGGGATGGGGTAGACAGAACCACGTCGATGCCGTGACCTGTATCTCTCTCACGCAGGAAAGCCTGCGTGGTTATGGGCTATGTATGCGAAACGCAAAATGCCTGCGCTGGCAGGCAACCAGACTTCAGGAAAAATGTAAAAACCCAGTGGTCTGTAGCACCTGCCTTGCCTGCATCTTCATGTTGGTTATTCCATAGAAGTTGTAGTTATGTCTGCTTTATTCTCTGTTCCAGTTCATGCTTGTGTTTAATAAGCCGTTCTATTTCTGTTCCTAGAGTTTGAAGGTTTTCCTTTGGGGGCAAAAAAAGGGATGGGGTAAGTTATACAAGGAAAGTGAGTCAATCAGCACAAAATGCACTAATAAGTTAAAATTACTGTTTATGTCAGCAGAGTGATATTTCCAAGTATCCAGAACAAGTGCAAATGATTACAGAGATGGAGAAGCAGCAGCTCATTTCAATAAAAAGATGCAAAGCTCTCAGCGAGTCTTTTTTTGCAGTTACTAATACTCTACAGGCTGTCTACAAAAGTATAGCGTTCAAGAGGAAGAACAGTCACAGGAAGAGACATCGAACCTCTGCAGAACACTGCAGCCTGGCTGGCAGCCTGCACAACATTTCCCAGACTGCTCTTTCCCCTGCAGCGTAAAGGCTGCCCCAGCAGCTCAATGGGGAACCCCGCTGCTGCCATGAGCCAGGCACGTAGAGCCCATGCCCTTAGCTCCACAGACTCCGGGAAAGCACAGACAGACCCTGCCCTGCTGCATGCACAGGCAGCCCACTATTTATTTCACACAGCAACCTGTTAGTGCAGCACCCTATGAGGGTCCCAAAGCAAAAGTTTGGTGTTACCTAAATTTTCGGTTAACCCAATACTATCAGCATCACCAATACACAAAGAACTGCCTTTTAAAAAGCCTCCTCCTTTCAACAGCATTTACCTCTGCAGGCATTATCTCAAAACCACAAGAATGCGTGGAAAACCTGGCATCACTACTCACTTTCAAAGTAATATTTTTCAGTAACGTATCTTCTAACACGGCCTGCAGCTTCCTGTTTATCTCTAAGGAGAGTTCCAACGTCAGACCGCTATCGGCGGGATGAGATGTATACAGAGATGCCATGATCCCGCCCCGTCTACTCAAGTGAACTTTGTTGAAGTCCGAGGCCTCCGATGACAGTGTTCCTGCTTCTTCCCGCAAAATGTAACTCTGAATAATTCTGGGGAGAAAGAAATTTAAAATACACCATAGCATTACAAGGTAGTGACAAGTCAGACACTGAACTGACTTCAGATTCCTGACATGGAGCGATTCTGGTCTCAAGTAGTGCTGTATTACTGAAAAAGCAGTAAAAGTAAATGCCTGCAATATTTAGATCAGAGGAGAACCTAGGACAGCACAAGTGCTATAGGAGAGGCTGGTAAACTGAGTTACTACAATGCACAAGGCTTGCACATTTAGAAGTATTTTGAGAAAGCAATATTGCTGCTGGAGCAAAAAAGTTACTTAGAAAATGTGTCTCTACTTTTCTTTGCTGAAAGACTCCAGAGAGGGAAACTTAAGCTTTCTACAAGGGAGATAAAAATTACAGTCTCTACTTCACAAGCTGTGATCATGTTCTAGGAAATGGTATCAGACAGGCACAAATGTAAAGGCTCTTTAACCAAGGGCTGTAATTAGACAACTGTACTGTAGGGCAGAAGCGATGTCACAATTTCCTCCTCTCCCAACTGAAGTCCCAGGCATTATCCCACAAGACGAGATTTCCATCTACATCAAATGGACTCTTCTGTTGGTCAGTGACAGAAGTCCACCTCCAACTAGCAACCTGGGGACCATTCTGCTACCAAAAAACCCACCTGTATCATTCTATTCCTTCTGAAAAATTTTGGCAGTAAAAACTCAGCAATTACCGTAACTGCTAAGAAGAGAATGAAAAAAGAAACTCAAGACTATTCCTACCTTTGAGACCTACTGCCACTACTATATTCTTATTGTTTAAAATATTTTCACTTAGACAGTTACTTGTCTTGATTTTATTCTGGATAAGATCCAGAATACTTTAGTGCACCAGTTCAGCAGTAAAAAAACTGTACGAACAGAACTCAGAACATACTTTGTTTTTTTCCTGATTTCCTCCACCAGTTGCTTAATGTGATCCTCCATAAACTCCATCTTTTCATTTTTTCGAGCATGTGCCTTCTGTAGCCTGAGTATTCTTTCAACCAGGACAGACTTGTCCACCTCCGGGAAGCTATCCACAGCTCCTGAAGATCCAGTATTCTCAGGTGACCGATCCTCATTGCTGCTACGTGCATTAAGGGACCCTGTCAATACAACCGGATTTGTAAGGGCTCTTTTTGCTTTTACACCAGGTAAAGTCTTCACTATTGCACTGCATGCAACCATTACATTTTGGTAGCTATGGAAATTTTCTTTTAAATGTTATTTTCTCATTTATATTAGTGGGGTTTTAGATAAATAATCCTTACACTATTTAAATGACACGTCCTGGAACAGCAGCGTAGACCCCCAGCATGGGCACAGTTCCATTCACAGAAGCGTTGTGGCTGCAGCACTGCTTATTCCTGCATAAGTACCTCCATATTCACTAACATTACTTTGTACAAGACTTAGCTGATTTTAAACATATCTGGTTTGGAATCCACTAAAATTACAATGCTATGAAAACTGTGTACAGACTGACAAAAGCCTTGCATATAAACAGTCACTTAAGAGCTTCCAATATTTTCTTCTCTTTATATTCTTCTATCTCTAATACAGTGAGATTACAGGACACTGACAGAACTAAATGAGCTTAAAACCCAAAGATGCTGAAGAGGAAAACAGATGATGTTTTCAGTGCTTAAGATAACCACTTTCCCTCTAATCAGATGAATTTTACTAAAATTCACCAATCCATCTAAGCAGGCAAATTGATTTCTCATTTACACAGCTACAATTGTCAATAGTGCAATTAAACAATGTCAGAAGTCCCTGCTCATTTCTGGTTTAGTTTGGTTTGCCTCTGGCAGCATTTAAGAGGGTCCTCTACAAACTGGAGTCCTCTGAGCTTCCTCCAAACATAACAGCAAAGAATAAAAAAGTAGGCATTTAAAAAGAACCAAAATATATAAACATTAATCTCGTAGTAAGAATAAGCACCTAAAACTGCTTCCAGCCAAGTGCATTTTGGTGCATAAAGGCTATTTTGTCAGCAGTAATAGGAGGTTGCCCACACATAAGCACAAACCACAGAAAGAGCAAGGCTCATGGCAGTACACCATGACAACCTTATTAAGATCAAAGGATTGCTTTGGCAGCCCTGCTATGTGCTATATTACCTGATGAACTGGAACGACTCCCCATGCTGCTGCCTTCTTTGTCATAATTGCCATTTTCCATCTGATCCAATTTTCTCCGTGCTAAAAGTATAATAAAACAATTGTTAACAACAGGAGATTAAAACTCCAAAACCACAGTGTTACACGACATACAAAGACTCTGATCCTCTCTGACCTGCACTAACTTAACAAGGCCTGATAAAGGCAGTAATGAAAAAAACTTATGGGCAAAAGTACCCAAAAGCAAACAACCCTTCTCCTCCCCCTGCCTCAATCATGAAGTGCCTGGATGCAATATCCACCAAGATACTTACACCCTGCAGCAGTTACCAACTGAGAGTAATGCCATGTATAAGAATCACTGGGAACAATAAGACTTAAAAATTACTTTAGTTTTGATTAGGACTGTCATGGAAATAACTACTGAATAACAGTTCTGTTCCAGGACCTTGTAGTGATACCACTACTGAGAGCTGAGTGCAGGACTTGCACCAGAAGCACCGCCCACTCAGTCGGGATCAAGAGGGAAAGTGCACAGGTGTTCATACATGTACAAAGAGAGACACGGAACTTGTCTTGCACAATGCTAACAGGATCTCTTCTTTCAAATACATTTCAAACACATTTGATTATATTCAAGTCTATTTGCATTCAGAGTATGTATTATTGGGTACTTTCTACTTGTTGACAGAATTAGTCATCAGACTCCTTATCCATCTTTTAAAAAGGAAGCACTCTGTTTAGTAAACAAAGAACTGTTACTGGCAATTCCTGACACAGTCGGCAACAAGGAAACTTCTAGTGACTTTTGAATAACCTTCTCCACAGACCAGCATCTGTACATACCCACAGTGACATTTCAGTAGTTACACCTATGACAACAAAACCCAAGCTCTTTTGAAAGCTATCTTCCATTTTAAGCCCAAGCCTATTTGAAAAGTTATATTTAGGACTGCAAATTGACACCAAGGCCTGATGTTGTAACTGCAGTTTCCCAAAGATCTAACACACATGCTCACTCTCATTGTCTTTAGGGAAAGCTTGAAGGGCTACACTCAAGTGTGCAGACACTGAGTCTCCACCAGATGCTGTGAAGGGGCTGACTCATTAAAGCTGAAAATAATTTCAACCTAGCTGAAGTTGTTTCGCGAGATCTTTCAGGTTTGCTGCATGCTTGCGCTTCTGGGTAGCCAGTTCATCTTTCAGTTCATCCACCTGGGTCTTCAGCATTGTTAGCTCTTTCTGCTCTGAAGCTAGTTGAGCCTGCAGCATCTCAACCTCTAGCTTTCGCTGATCCTCCTCCTTCTGCAACTTCGTGGCCTGAAATTATAGTTGTGTATTCATTCATATACAGACAAATTCCAGTCTAACCACACTCAACAGCCCTATCTGTATTTACTTTTCACCTCAGAATCATTCATATTTTACATTAACTTAGGCTAAACTCTGGAAACAAATATGCAGCACAACACTGCTGAACTATCTCCAAAACACATAGGTGATACAGTGCAGAGCTGTACAGTGCAGTCATGTTACCTTCCATCACACGTTGCTTATAAAAATCACACTACTCTCATAGTACAAACAGGAGCTAACAGTTCACAGCAATTCATTTCACAGATAAATTACAACCTTCTGATTGTTTCAATTACATTCGTACAGAGAAAAACACTGTACTTTCAGAAACAAAGTAACACTCCCTCATTCCAGCGCAGTGTGCTTCAGGATTTCTTCCCACTTAGAATCATCAGGTGTTCATATCCCACTGCTATCATTCTATCAAACTGGCAAACTCGATAAGAAATTGCACTAAGTCACAAGACGGATTTCATGTGCCACACCAATACCAGTATCAGACACCTTATTAGTGCAAAAGCAAGCTGCGCACTACACTTACCAGATCATCTTTAGCCTGCTGAACACATTCCAGCTGATTCTGCAGCTCTCTTTCGCTGTAAGAAAGCTTATCCAACTGGGTCTGTAAGGAATTGTTTTCAGACTGAAGCTGTGCATTTTTACTGGTTAATTTTTCAGTGAATATCAATAGCTCAGATTCTCTTTTCCGGCTACCTTCAATGTCCTTCTGGAGATCAGCAATCAGAGAGTTGGAACCATCAACTTCTTCCTTTAAAGCACTGATTTCCTGTTCATCTCTGTCAAAACAATTGTATCTTATTAGAGATATGCTGAGCTTAAAGATAAGAAACCTTATTGAAATAAAAGCAGCATTCAGGTCAAGACCAAATAAGGCAGAGGAACAAACGATGATCCTGGAGCATCTCTTAGCCACTGGGTAGTTTTTAAATCATAGAATAGTTTTGGTTGGAAGGGACCTTTACAGGTCATCCAGTCCAACCTCCCTGCAATGAGCAGGGACATCTTTAACCCCATCCAACCTGACCTGGAATGTTTCCAGGCATGGGGAATCCACCACCTCTCTGGGCAACCGGTGCTGACACATCTCATTTAATTCCCTGTCAGACAGGGATTACCAGGAAGCTCAAATCACTTTAAACCAACAAACCCATATCAACAAGTTTTTTCAAGCAGGGGTCAGGCTTGGGCAATCCCAATCATTAATCATTCTGCAGATGAACAATAATTTTGTAAAATTCAGTAACTGAGATCCACTAGAACTCCATTACTATAAATTACATGCTTCCAGCTACTGAAATGAGGAGCTCATGTCGTTAGTGACAACAGTAGTTAGCTAGTGTTGGACCACCAAAGGATAACAAGTACATTGTAGCCTTCCTCCGCAGCCTTTTTAAGGTTAATTCCACCTTTCAAAAGACTTAAGACAGAAAAACACCACCCATGGATTTTTTTCAGCCATTTATGCTGCAAAATATTTCACCTCTAGCTCCCATTTAAAATCTGATGTCACAAGGCTACACTTAACTTTTACATTTCCAAATATTTTATTTCATTATGACATGAGAAATCTCTAATTAACAGTTAGGGCTGAAACAGCCACAATTAAATGCTTAGACCATCCTAAAAGAGGTGTCTGATGTCTCCTTAAAGGTCTCCAACAAAGGAGACCAGGCAGCACTGGAGGTAATCAGTATCCAGCTCTCCCATAAAGTGCTTCTCAGCGTTCAACTTAAAACCATCTTTCCTACAAAACTTTCTTTTTATCCTTCCTCCAGTGAACAAGGGTAGCTGAACATTCCCTTTAAAACAGCATTTGATAGATTTAAAGACGTCTCCCTTCTATTTTCTCTTCCTTAGGCTGAAAGAGATCTGCTGCCTCAGTTTTTCTCATCAAGAAAACAAGCAAGATACTGTATGAATTAAAATGAAGTTCCTTCCTTTTATTTCCAAGAAAATGAAAGGCAGGCAGTTTGTTTACATAACAATAGGAAAAAAGAGGTCAAGATACCAGGATTTCTCTTTAACAGATAATAATGGGAATTTACTGGTCCAAGTTTTATATCTGTAGCGGAGATTCCACAACTTCATCAAACACTTTAAGGAGTCCTGGAAATACATTAAAGTCAAAGAAGTGAAAGACAACATGGAACTTGCTATAGGGATAAGTATTGCACAGGAAGGATACTTCAAAAAAAATTATCCAAATTGAATAGGAGTGAGACACATTTAAGCATGTTTCAATTACTGAGAGGAAAAGATAACTGCAAAAAATACATTTGTAGCTTCTCACTGTGATCACAGTCTTTCTAATTCATCTGGCAAGACGCCAAGTGAAAAATAACTATTAGATCCAAGTGGAAGCTTCAGCTGTCTCTGACAGACGCAGTTTCCCTAGGAAGGCTGACGACGGTGCCAAAACAGCTGACCAACACACAGCAAGCAGAAAAGGCTTCATTCTACATGCCTTCCTCAGGGTTTAGAATCACTTAATTATCTTTCAATGATAAATACGAACTGTTTAAAAGTGTAGGAGCAATATACATGTGGTTATGCTTATCCAATATTTGTCTCTGTTCATTTATGCAACATCATTAGAAGCAGTGAAGTGGATAGCGTTTGTATATTCTAGTCCACCTGAAACCGAAACATGACTACGCTCAGACACTTCTCAAGTGCCTATGAAACCTACTCTTCTGGGATTACTCCCTCACAGTCTTAAACAATCAAACTTTGACACATCAGAATGAATTCCAGTCTATTAGAAACACAAGTGCTCCCGACTACCCAAATATAGCATCTGTCAAATACATAAAACAGGTTTTGTTAAACCTCATTCATCCAACACAATTTTGAAGCAATATGTCTTTCCAGTTCAGCTGCTTTTCTCCTATCTTTCAATTAAAGTAGCACAGGGCAGACACCTAGAAGACAGCTTCCCACAGAGCGTGCCAGAACACAAATGCTTCTTATTCTAATAATGGATGAAGAAAGTACTAGACTTGGCAGTCTCAAACCCCTCCACTTTAAAGAGGCTACCAACCTTGTCCCCAGTACTGGCAATATTGATTTAGAATAGAAAAACAAATCAGAACTTCAAATTACAACAGATTTCAAAGCACCAATAATGTCAATATAGAAATAAACTCTTCACACTCCTATTCATCTTTTAAATTATTCCTCCAAGCACACAGCTGTACCTCTGATGTTGATCCTGTAGTTGATCTACAATTTTGACTCTGTCCAGCAAATTCTGAATTTCAGTTTTCTGTCTATTAATGATTTCTTTGTACTTGGATAATTCATCTTCTGTTCTCAAACGCTCATCCTCAAGACACTTCACCTAAACAGAAAAAAAATAAGAAACTGTTTATTCTCCCAAAGATCAGAGCTCAATTATTCTGATTGAATGTCTAGATTCTAAGTTGTAGATTGATGTTATTTTTCAGTAACCCTAATGTTTTTAATCAAGTGCAGTCAGAAAAATAAACAGAAAAAAATGCAAAAAAAAATCAAATTAAATAGCTGTTATTCGCATTAGATTTGTCCAAATACTCAAAATTATCAGTCTAATGGACCAGGATCTAAAGACATCATCTTTCCCAAACATTACCTTTGTTCTTAGGGTTCGAAGCTCATCCATGCCTTCTTTAAATGTCCTCTTCAAGTCTTCCAGTTCCTTTATTTTTGCATGATGCACCTTTTTAAAGAGAAGCTCCTTGAGAAATTTAAATGGAAACTGGCATCTCTTGAGATGTCAAAAAAATCTAGGCCAGTACCACACAGGTAAAGGTTCATTTTACTTATCCAGAAAGCAAAGCCAAGCCTAAAAGCTCCTTTATTCTCACAAGAAATGAGAACAAAAGTCAGATTACACACTCTGGTTTTAGGTGTACAAATCTAACCCACAAAGGTCCCGGGGGAAAGTTCAGGGTAAACTGAAGGCAGCAAATGCACTCAAGAGCTGTGAGCAGGTATTAAATCATTAGAGAACCTAGCTTTGGGGCTAGCAAATCTCTTCACATAACAGCAGCTGTTCCCTGTCCCTCCTTGCCATACAGCTTGGCAAAATACTGGTCAGAGGCAGGGCTGCCTACCATTCGAATTTGTGCTCTAAATTATAGTAACATTCATGTTATTAAATGAAAAGGCAGTTATTTCATGAAATCATAGAATGGTTTGGGTTGGAAGGGACCTTCAAAGGTCATCTAGTCCAACGCCCCCGCAGTGAGCAGGATCTTCAATTCAATCAGGTTGCTTGGAGCCCCATCCAACCTGACCTTAAATGTTTCCAGTGATGGGATTTCCACCACCCCTCTGGGCAACCTGTTCCAGCATTTCACCACCCTCAGCACAAAAAATTCTCCCTAATGTCTAGCCTAAACTCCTTTTAGTTTAAAACCATTACCCCTTGTCCTATGGTTACAGTCCTGCTAAAAAGTTTTTCCCCCATCTTTCTTACAAGCGCCCTTTAAGTACCCTGACTTATCCTAAGTGCCCATCCTCATTCTATCATCCTTTTCCAATAACTCTGATTTTTAAAAGTGCATCCAAGATAGCAACTGATAACCTCCAAAAAGGTGGGCTTCAAAAGGAAAAATACTTGGCAAAAATTGTAAGCTTAAAGTAAGTCTCAAAATGAAAACCTCATGGCATTCTTAACTACTAAGTTGCCAGCTGTGTTGTCTCCACACACCACATACATACCTCCAGGTGATCAGACTTCCCCTGAATTTGTTTCTCTAGTTCTCCTTTAGTTACTCGGAGTTTTGCATCCAATTCATTTGATTTAGTTTCTTCTGACTCCTACAAGGGTTGAAGACATGTAAGCATGGTTTTAGAGCTTTATGTTCCCCTTCCCAGTTTTGTAAGTACACAGACAGCTTTTCACATCACTGAGTCTCTTTTCTGTAGGTGCAGAACTAAGAATTCTGAACATACCAAGACAGACCACACACAGAACACCAATTGAGATAAAGATTTCCCCTTGTATTTAAAAACTTTCCAAGTAAGGAGATCAGTGAATACTCCTCCCAGTTTCGTAGCTCACACATGACAATTCTTCCCTGCTTCAGCTTAAGGACTCTGATGCTAAACACTAATTTCACTTGCTGAAAAAATGTACCTACTTGATAGGTTTTTATCATTTCTTGACAGTTTTGCCTTATCTGGTCTGCTTCTTCCTTTGCTTCACTTAATTTTGTTGTTGCATCTTTGAGGCGTTCTTTGGTTTCCTACAAAACCAGTAATAAATAATGGGTTAAATCTATTTATCTACTTAATCTGGAAAATCACTTCTCATAAGTTTGCTATTTCAGTCTGGAAAGAATTAACAACAAAAAAATTGTCCAGAATTATTTTTCCTCTTTCTTCCATTGAACTAATGCTTTATGCAATTTTGTTCCAACGTTGAAAGCGCAACAAAAGGATCTCTTGGTTTAGTGCCACGCGCTTTTTCAGATGATAGATTTAACACTGTCACATGAAAACTAAACTGAGATGACAGCTGATTCATTTAAAAAAAACCCACAAAACCACTACAAATTAAAAGCTGATCCCAGATCGAATGGACCCCTCCCCAACACCCTTTCCTCACATCCCTTCAACATCTCCATTTCCATATCAGTATCTTTAAGAGCACCATTCCTACTTTTGCTGCAAGTATTCAAACTAAACAAAACACACTTTAGAAGTAGATTTTAGTACAACATAAAAAGTAAACAGTACAGCAACTACATTCCTCTGACTGCGTTCATGTCATGGTTCCAGTACAACCTCACTAACCTTGTGTGAATCCATTTCTGTTTTCAATTTGTTCTGAGCCCATTTCACTTTGATAACATGAGAATTGATTTCTTCTTTCAATTTTTCTATTTCTCTGTTGAGTCGAGTGGCTTCACCATCCTAGGAAGATTTCATAGGTTTTTACTTTATAGATTTAAACCATTCAGTGCTTCCACAGCAAGAATCCTGCTCAAATGTCAAATGCAGGCTGTAAGTCTTTTTATTCTTACTGTCTGGATTCTGCAAAGCATGGTCTAGAATTCTGATCTAAAGTAACCATCCCCTGGGTAAGCTGCGAGCTCCTCTTTTTGGGGTCTTTCAGACAAAAGGATGAGGAAACATGTTCAAAGCGCTAGTCCTATGTTATACAAGGCTATAGACACAAACTGCGACACCAAGGGAATGGTGTTACCAACTGCCCAGGCGCAGACTAAATGCTGACAGCAAAGTGCATGCGAGTCTAATCACTGACCTGTCAGTCAGCACCATGACAAGATGTCAACAGAAGCACATTGCTGGTGTAACCTTCTACGCCGCAACCCACAAACCACTGCATTAACCCAGATTTCCAAAGTCTGTTTCTGAAGTAATAGATTCATGTTACAAAAACTGTTTCAAGCAGCACCGTATGAGGGCAGTACAGTTCCTGTAAGGCTCTCATGTAACCTTCCAGAGTTATGAGGATAAGTTTTAGTTAGGAAATTCGAAGTCACGTTCCCGCTTCCTGTTCACATGACAGAGTACACTGAGGTGATTTTTTTTGTTTCAGAAAACAAGTTTTTCACTGAATACTATAGCAAACAAGGGATAAGGTTGTTTAAGTCACTCAAATCATACAGTCATACAGTAACACTTAGAGCACCTTAGTTTCATAGAGCTGATGCAATCTTCCTTTTTCCTGAGAAAGCTGTTTGATTTTATTAGTATGTTTTTCGATTTCTTTGTTTGCATCTCTCACTCTTCTCTCAAGTATTTCCTTTTCCTTTCGAAGGTCAAGCGACTCTTTCTCCCCTCGGACATATTTCATCACCATTGTTTCCTTTTCATGGCGTGCTTCTTCACATTTTTTGTTCGCCTTGAAAAATATTAAAATAGAATTGAATCAACCCTGTATTTCATAATTAGGTTTTATTTGTAAGACATTAATGGATATTTTCAGTATTGCAGTACATTAGTGTAACACAGGAGGACTCAAAACCTCCACTTTTCCACAGACTAACATTAAATCCCACTTAAGTACTAGAATTACTCATACTTCTAACGCTAAATATACAACTAAGCAGCTGCAGCTTCACAGCTAAATACCTCAACGAGTTTTCAATACATTACTAATTTGGACCATAATTTGTTGTTTCAGAAAGAAAGAAAAAAAGAAAAAGAAAAAAAAAGAAAAAACTTGGAAGTTTTGGCAACAAAATAATTTTGCTAATACCCTGTGCCAGTCCTGTCTCCCATTGTCCATGTGCCAACTACACAATCATTATCCAGTGGCTTATTTTACAGATTCCTCCAACTCCAGCACTGACAAATTCTGCTTCAAATAAAAAAAAAAAAAGAATCAGACACTGCCCTTTAGCATTCACAGAGTAAATACTCGGCTGAATAGGATATTAAGAAGGAAAAGAAATCTCAGTTCTCAGTAATGCATAAGACAAAGTAAGAGGTTTGTGCTGGAGTTGAGAAAAACATTAATCCTGTGATAGCCTGTCTGAAAAAGGCCACTGCCAGCTTTCTCCTCTTTTTGAACCATGACCAGTTTACAGACAGGGAAAATGAGATTTCCTTGAGGGCTGAATTCCATGTATCTAAACATAAATTATAAAGAATTATCAGGCACTCTAGAACATTACCAGGGATTTAAAAATGCACTGACTCCAGTTATCAAAAATGCCTATATAACTGAATGCTAATAATTACAATAATTAAAAATAACCATTTTCCCATTACCTAGTGTCTAACAATCTATGCTGTATGCTTCCTACAGGAACCAGCTTTGTTCAAAAGATGTTCAGTAATTAAAGGTTTTCCACGTTACCTGTTCCATTCGAAAGGCCATCTCTTTATGCAAATGCTGAATAGCATTTTTGGCTGCTGCATCTTGAGTTAGAAGTTTATCTTTACTAGCTTTCACCTCCTTGTTAAGCTCTTCTATTCTTGCTTCCAGCTAAAAGACAACGTTATGATATAATTGTAGGGAAAATAAGACTCTAATTGTGTTTTGTACAGGCAGGAACATTTCACACAAAATTAGATGCTTCAACAGATACTTGCTTGCAACTACCCACGTGAACATTGAGCTTTGCATTACAGTGCAAGCATGAAAGGTGTCAGTTCTCATCATCAGTGAGACTGAAGATGCATCAAATCAAGTAAAACATAAGGCACACTAATTCACTACACAATGAATTAGATTGACGGCAAACACTGCGATGCCAGAGCAGGGCTGGCTGCTCTCTGAAGTTGCTTCACCTCACAGCCTTTTGTAGCCATCCCTGTGCTGCTATCTTCTGTGCCAGCAAATCAGTCATGCATCTGATCTGGGAATTAATTCATTGAAAAATAACTCAGCAAATAAAGAGGCGCTTCGTCACCATGCTGGTATTTTTTTTAGCTACCTAATGAACCAAGTCAGAGACGAGATCCAGCTGAAGAACAATTACCCATGTTCAACTGGAACACTTCCGAGAGTGTGGCATGCTAGTCCAGCAGGAGCAAGACCAGCACAAGAGTAAGATGTGGCTGCATAAGCTGTGATGCTGCTCGAAGTTGTGCCCTAACGACTATCCTCCCATTCCAGTGGAAAGCCAATTCACCAGGGTTAGTTTAGGTTGGTTTGATTTGGAGGGGCTGAGTGGGGTGTAAAGAGCACAAGATCTCAGAGTCTGTATCTTACAGTTCTGTGCACTGCCAAACTGCTACATAAAAAGCAAGAAGGACCTAAAACGCTTCTGTTACCTCACCACAAATTGATTATTCAGCTTTGCAAAGAATAATTCCCAATACGAAATAAAGCTTTTACACATACAAGCATGCACATACAGTTTGCTTGCAGCTGTGAGTGTGGACAAGCTTTCATTGACTGGAAATCTACCAGAAAATACTAATTTAGGAATGGTAACATTAAACAAACTCGCAACACAAACAAAAAAATTCAGATGTTTCACTGATATGTATCTTTCTTACAACCCCAGGTGCTATTCAACTACTACAAAAGCATTACACTCCAAACCAGCACTTTCTGAAATCATCTGCAAGCATGTAGTATCACAAACCCTTCTTACCTGACCAGAAAGCAAAAGAAACTTCCACACAAATATTTTTTGTCAGAATTGGATAAAGCAATTGCTGCATAATACAGCTTCATAGGATCATACAGTGCTATCATCGAAACTCAGACAGGAGAGAACAAGCAAGCTGCTCCTACCCATTTATTCAGGCATATGTGATTCCAATCCGTAGTTTAAAACCCAGACTTTTTTATTTCATTTTCAGTCACATCATGGATTTTCAAAGATGCTTTGAAATTAACCAAAGACATAATAGAGAAACCTCACGACTAGGGTGGCATCTCCAGTATTTTGACAAACTGAAATTAAAGACTTAAATGCTATCTCTTGCCATATTTCTAAGCTCTAAACATGTTATGAAGCCAGGCTGACCAACTGCAGCAACACTAGTGGACAATGTTGTAACAGACAAGCAACGACCTGATCTCACCTGATCCAATACCTTTTCTTCCCACATTTAAACCAGTTTGCACCACTGCACATTCTATCTCCCTCTTTGGCTTGTCATGGTTCTAACAACTCCCTGGGGAAATGCCTGTACATAGTAACCAACAATACAAAATAATGCCCACAATCAGTTAATACGCTCCACTCTTTATATACATTCCACATTCACAACTGTAGCTGCGCACCCCTTCCTATTAGCAGACACGTAGTTGTTATAACAACAAAAGGTAAAGATGACAAAGAAGAATTTTGGCTCAGTAAAACACTTGTGTAAGATTTTCTTTATGTCTACATGCATACAAGAAATAAATCATCCTATCAGGAATAGGATAGGATAAAATTTCATTTTTCTTGTAAAAAGGTCTAATGGGCCTTCAACATACACTGTGACAGGAAGTCCTGGGATACAACAGATCCCACCTGCCTGGGTAACCCACGGAACGAGAACTCTCCTGGCTTTAAGGGAGACTTCCAGATATGGAACACTTAAGTTATCTGAACCTAGAAAGTCAGTTTATCCCAGGACATTTAGTAATTTTAGCCAACAAATAATATTTCTTGGAATGGAAGAGATTTATCCTCTTAAAAAGCTCAGGATAATAAGCACAGGCACTGCTTTGTTATCCTCCACGCTACCCAGGATGCCTTGTCTCAGAGTGGCAATAGTGACATAGTGTACAGGTGAGACACTAACCAGCACTTCTGTTCTGTTATCTGTACCTGTTTAATAATGTTGAGGTGCTGCTTTTCTGTTTCTGTTCGTTTTTTCAATTCATCTTTTAAGTTGTCCTTTTCTGAACAAATGTCCAAAATCAGCTCCTGATGTTTTTTATTTTCTTTAATCAATCTGTAAAGAAAAAAGAATTAAATTAAGAGCAAGATACTTCAGTATTGGGAGGGGGAAAGGGGTTGTTTGTTTTCCATTTTGAGGTATATGGGTTTTTTTTCCTCTTTGATCTGCCAATCCTATGGGAGTTACAGTCAGGAACACTAATGAAATCCATAGAAGCCTTACAAAAACAAAGTAGAATGTTGTGCATGTGAAACTTAAATCCAAACCAGTAAGCAGCCTCTTCCTTGTTAAGCAAACTGCTTGTTTCCAGCATTCTGGGGGTGTTACTGCCAATGACGAAGCAAGACATTTGGCATCTCTATATAATTACAGAACTGTAAATGTCAACAATTTTAAGGTACTTTTAAGACAAGTAACTTCCAGTCAGACTGCTCCATCAAACACCTGAAAACACAGGCCCTGTACTCATTTAATGGACTGCTCAGAGTAGCCCTTGAAGTTCACAACTTGATGGGACAAGGAACTCTGATATCACTTTCTAAGCCCTCAGCAGGTATGCAAGTATAACAGCATCCATGCTCACACTCCTTATGAAGTTCATATCTTTAGCAATAGCTTGCTCCTTTGCAGCTCAGCTGTTTGAAGCTGACACATACTTATTTTGACCTTCTAGCAATGCAGAAGAAGATATATAGAATTCAGAATTTCCATTGTTGGAACTGCTGCATAAACAGAATCTCACATGTATTTAAATCTTTAAAGCTACAGTGGCCACTAATTTGTGGGAGGCATGCAGTATATTTAAATAATCCAGACATACTGACTCTCATCTTTTATCTCCACTCCTTTGCAAAAAAAAGAAGAACAAAAATCCCTATTCAAGCTAGGTTTCTAAAGTACAAGGAATTCAAAACCATCAGTGAACTGGTTTTTAATCTGTTAATGAATATTCCAAGATTATAAATTCTTAATTCATATGACTACTGCCCACCATCTTAGATTTGATGACAGGAGACAACTGGGATATTCCCAGAGCAACATTACAAGCAATTCTGGTGATCGTAAACAAGGGGACAAAAAGCAACCCAATCCAGAATGTCCTTTGGACCAAACATAAAATGTTCCACAGCAGTTTCAGACTCCTGAACTGAGTCCCCAAGGGTCACAAGGGTACAGCTGGGAGAGCAGGTCGCAAGAAAAAAAGAGATTTAAGACCCACTTATAGAAAAAACTTCCTCTGTATACATAAAACAAATAGGTATTTACATAAACATTTGTCTTAAAGAAAGTAATTGGTCCATGGCTGAAAACACTGAGCTGCCTTGGAGTTTACTGTAAACATCCAGAAACCCAAATAACTTGTTCATTTGTAACTTCCTGGACTTACAACCATCTACAAATCCATCACTTCAGATTCCCATTCCTCCTCCTCTGTTAACTACTGAATCTCTAACTATGCACTCCCAAGCCTTTCTGCCATCAACTGACCTTCCTCACATTTATGATTTCTGTCAGAACTGGTGAGGTGCAAGAGTCTACATTCCCTGCTCTACTTTGGGTTATCTCTTCTCCCTCTGCCTGGATTCCTCCGCTTTGTCCTCCTCCCATACCACAGTATCACAGTGTCTCATGTGAAAAGCAGGACACTCATTTCCAGCTCTGCAAGTAGGAATAAATTTGAAGGTGAAGGCTGCGTTTTGTTAGCAAGAAGTCTTTCTGCAGTGGTAACAGAATACGAGACACCAAGTGGGGAATCAAGAAATCAAGCAAGGAAATGGCTTTTCATGGCTATAATATTCTTCATGTAGTGCACTGCACGATAGAACTGTCACACCCAGTTTATTACAGCAAAGTTTATAAGCCATGCATTTCAAAATCACTCCTATAAACTACTGTCTTGTCACACTTCATTTATGTGCAACATTTCCAACTCAAAGAATAGTTCTCTGATGAATAACTTTGCTGGATTATGACAGGAGACTGAATACAACTTGAAAAGGAAATAAGCAATTTCAAATCCATAAACAAAATGCATATAGTGGGAGTTAGTGATTACAAAGGATCCTTTCTCCAGAGACATACAAGGACTGAATGAATCCTGGACTATTTTTATATCACTGTTACTTTTACAGTATTTAAGTGATTCTAGACATTGGCAGGCAATTCAACTGAACAGTTGGCTATTCAGTTCCTGCCAAATTCCCCAAGAATTCAGAGATCTAAGCACACTGTTATTTATAAGCACATACCACAAGTAAAAATAATTCCTCACTTAAAGAACATAATTTAAAAAGCTCATTAACTGTCCTCACAGCAACTCACAAGGAGCCTACTTCTTTCACACCAAGACATTGTATGCAGTTGCACGCAACAATGCAAGCAAAGCAATTCAGGACACCCCTCAAATTGTGATGAGCACACTCAAATACTCACTTTTTTATAGTTTGTTCTTGCTCCAGGTACCGATCATGTACGCATTTTTCAAATACAGCCATGGCGTGCTCACCCTTCTGCACACCATTTGGGAATTTCCAGTCCTTTGAAAAATCTGTAGATAAGAGGTCAGACTCCAATTCCTTTAGCAAATCCTCCTGTGAGGAAGTCTGCTGTATTGTGGAAATGAGCTTCTTTGTGCAGTCCGTGTCGTAAGGGCTTTCTGAATAGATTTTATCACTAGTTTTTTTCACAAAGTCAGGCTCCTCCCTTAGCTCCTCTAATATTTCCATTAATGACTGTTCCGTCTGATTAGGTTTTGGATCTTGTTGTTCAAACTCTTCACTAGATGTATGTTCTGGGTTTGTGGAGCCTTCTACCTTTGTCTCAGAGCAAGTATTAACACAGCAGTCCACCCCTGCACACGGCTGCTCCTGTCTTTCTGCCAGGGCCCTGCTGCTGCTTATGTCAGTACCTGTTGAATCCTGGTCTGAAAGCAACAGCCTTGAGTCCCTTTCCAAGGTACCAGCACCACCTCCGGTGTAACTGATGCTTGAACAGTCCTTCATTCCAGATGTTTTATCAGATTCCTTGTTATCTAGGGACCTGGAAGAGACATCATCTGACAGACTGACTGGCTCCAGCATGCTTTGCGTTTCTGGTGCATGTCCTTCCATTGCTTTCCTTTGGAAATCTAGGAGAATTCACATTATACAACAGTTTACATTCAAAATCAAAACTACAAGGCTAATGGAAAGTAAAATTCAAAGGGCAAAAATATTTAGATACTTAAGTGTTATGCTTTATTTTCCAATTTAACTTTTAAATAAATGCTCCAGTACTAGTTCTCAAAGAAAGGAAACAGGAAGCAATGGGACATAAATGCCAAGACAATAAATGAAAAGAAGCAGAGCTTTGTAGAATAATTTTATTATTTAAATCCACAAAATGTTCAAGTCATCACCTCTGAAAAACTCAGACATAAATGAACAATGAAATATAACCTAGAGCCTTTGAGCTTTCATTTTCTGTACCCTGTCTGAAGCAGCAATACGCCTTGACCCACTCACTTTTACAACACACGGCCTCATCCAGTTCAGAACACACAACTTCTTCACTTGTCACATCCTCACCCACCACCCATACAGCAAAGTGTATCTATACCAAGCAACCTAAAGGGAGAAAGGGGATGGGGGAGGATTCCCTTTTGGGTACCGTTCTCTTTCTCCATCTGCTTTCGAGCAGCCAAAATCCCTCGCTGGAAGATGTTGCACAGATGGTCTGCAGCAGATTTGCTCTCTCAAAAAGTAGCTTGCAGAGCAAACATTTGAGGAGCTGAAAAGTGTTCTTCTAGAAGGACACCATATTGAGATCCAAACAGCCACAACACTTGGGCAAGAGCCTGGGTACAACGCTGCACCTTCTTTTTCAGGAATCCCAGATGGTCAGGTGTCTGGCAAGACTGCTGTAATTTTAGCAAGCACAAGAAGCCCTTAAAGAAAACTCATTACAGCAGTCAACTTCCAGATACAACCCTATCCCCCTGATCCTGTATAAATTAGACTATTTAAAAACAAAACAATTTTTTTCATTTATGAATTCGACCTTGCCATTCCAACAATTATCTCAAATGAAGAAGTAACTGCCATCTTGCTATACCGATCTTGTTTTCATACTGGCATTCTCATTTGTTTAGCTTTGTCTTGCACAGTTGCACAGTCCAAGCCATTCAGCTGCAGCCTCCATGCACTTGGACTCAGTTGGAAAGGAAATCCTTTGTGCTGCTCGGTTCTGCTCCTCCACAGCTCTGCCTTATTAATCAACACTTGGTACTGAGGCTTACATGGTTACAACAGAGGAATATATGAATCCCATTAGGTCTGTGGCTAACGGCTACTACTATCACCTTTCATTATTAGGTATAAAAATCAGATAAGGAAAACCACAGCAGTCTCAGCCTCACTTTTTCCATGAGGAAATACCAAAGGAAAAACACATCACTAGTATCTGAACCCAAAAGCTAGGCTGCTGCTGCCAGTTAACCAAGAGGAAAGCAACAAGAAAACCGCGCAGGGCTGAGAGTATGAAATGGAGCTTGTGACAACTAGACGAGTCACAAATCATCAAGTGACAATTAAACATTTTTAAGTAACAAGAAAACCTTGGTTTTCTTTTTGCTTTCAAAGCAAAAATTTCAATGCTACAACCCCATAATCAGTAAAAATCAGTAGGAACCAGAAAACAAATAATAAGGAAAGCTACCTACAATGTCCAGTACAGTCAGAGAACTGGATGCTATTCCTTTTCAGATGAAAGCAACAGGTGAAAAAACACAGTCCTGTTAAACCATTACATTGGGAAGGATCCTAAATTTTCATCTCATTGCTTTACTTCCTGCTATAAATAATACTACAAATTAGTATTAAAGAGAAAGATTAATCGATATGGAAGCAGAAATACAATTATTTGTGTAACTAAATTAGTTGCAGAGCACCAAAATGCCACCAACTCCATATCCATAATATCTTACACTTAATACCAATCATAGACAAAGCGTAGGTTTTGTATCAACTCATGGGGAATTAGCATAGTGACTGTACAATTCCATTAAAGCATGAAAAGTAAATGATGATTCAATGTTCCCTGCAGACATACTCTCATTTTCCACAGTACCCAGAATATAATATACCACGTTAAGTTCCTAGTCTTTTCGATTCCATCACACTGGCTTTAGATCTATCTGCCCAAATCTACTTGAATTTGTTCATGACCTATGCAGATTTGTTTTCCCTGTTGCCACCAGAACATTCTCATTTTTATGCTCCAGTGGCAAGTTTTTAAGAAGAGATAAAACTTAACAATTCATCATAGGATCACAATTTATTTTCACATCAGAAATATCCAAAGCAACTATGTGGAACAACTGTCTAAGTTCATCTTGGTATTCAAGTGTTTCTAGAAGACCCAAAGTGTACTGTACAGGCAGCTGAATACAGCAGATACCTCCTTTATTGGGACAGAGACAGAAAACTGCAGTAATAATACTAAAGAAAAGGCTCTTGCTTTGTAAGCAAAAAGGTTTTGTGTCAAAGCAGCTTAAAATGATCAAGACTTCCAGCCTAGCAGTAGCTAGCTGAAATGAAAAAGGCTAATATTTGACTGTTTCACATCAAACACAAATACAGCGAAGTCCCAGATAATATCTGGACATCAGACACAAATTTGATAACAGCTCTATGTCTTTCCAGGTTACATATCCATCATCTATTATCCTACTCATCCTAACAAGTGACTATTCCATAATCAGTGAAGTATTTACTAAGGTTATAGTATCACTCTTAGAAAATACTGCATTAAGTAAATGAAACAGCTTCTAGTCTCTTAGGGTGTCTTCAGAAGGTGTCAAAAGTGATCAAAAGTGCAAATCCTGACTCAAGTAGAACAACTGTTTCACCTAACGATACGTTCCTTGTGCACCAGACAAGCATACAGTGTTTTGAGTGACAGCAAAGGGCCAGGTGAGCACAGGCTGACCTTCTTGTGCTGTTTTGCTAAGCCTCCACCTTCAATCATTTGCTCTGCTCCTTCCACAGGCTGATGATCATCAGAACAGAATAGCAAGAACATCTTGCTCCTCAGTCTCCTCTATGTGACATTTGTCTCGCCCTCACAGTATGTGCCCCTTCTGCTGCCGGTGTCACAGAAGAATGTAAACACTATCAACTCAATTTAAAACACTCAGAGCAGGAACTTCTCTAAATGAGTTTTGAGATGAGCCCAACGCAGCCCATGCCTGCCTGCCTGCTCACCCTGAATGACCATTCACCTCTAGTGGTATGTGCAAAGCTTTCTGTCACCTCCCTGCTGTGACAACACCCCCAGGACTGGCTTGACCAGTCCTCCTCCTGTATTACAGCGCACAATTGTTTTGACATTCTTAACACACCCTCCCCGAGTTCCTACCCAGATTCTAAAGCTGAGGAGACAGCTGTCCACAGCAAAGCAAGTGGAAACATCAATTCAAACCTGGTGACCTGAGTAACGGAGAATGAGGAACCAGTACAGCTCAGCCAAGCTGCTTCTACAGCAATAATGGGCCCACAAGCCCAGTTTGCACTAGCAAACTCCTTTCTGCACACATCAGGATACAAAGTTTACCCATCAGAAATCAAAAGTTTGGTTTTCTTTACTTTCTTAAAACACAGACCCTGGTTTTCCTGAAGAAGCAAAGAGCATATACTTCTCCTCATTATCTTTCAGTATTCACAAAAATCAGGTTTAAATCTGCATCAGTATGTATTCAGGGCCTATAGGAAAGCTGGAAAGGGGCTCCTTATAAGGAATTGCAGGGATAGGACAAGGGGGAACAGTTTTAAGCTGAAAAGAAAGATTTAGATGAGATATTAGGAAGAAATGTTTTGCCATGAGGGTGGTGAAGCACTGGCACAGGTTGCCCAGAGAAGTCTTGTCTGCTCCACCCCTGGATGTGTTCAAGGCCAGGCTGGATAGGGCTTTGAGCAACCTGATCCAGTGGGAGGTGACCCTGCCAGTGGTGGGGGGGTGGAGCTGGATGGACTTTAAGGCTCCTTCCCACCCAAGCCATTCTATGATTCTATAGTGCATCCATTTTTAATATTGCATTAGTACTGGAGAAGTACTTAAATCACAGCCACAGGACACACAACATTAAAGGTTCACAAGGGTTGCAACCATTTCAATAGAATCATAGAATCGCTAGGTTGGAAAGGACCCACTGGAACATCGAGTTCAACCATTCCCATCAATCGCTAAACTGTGCCCCTCAGCACCTCATCCACCCATCTTTTAAACACCTCCAGGGATGGTGACTCAGCCACCTCCCGGGGCAGCCTGTTCCAGTGCCCAATGACCCTTTCCGTGAAATATTTTTTCCTGATGTTCCTTTCTCTCAGTCTTAACTTCTATAAAACAAGGAACTAATTCTCATGTCACTCTTCCAAGCACAGTTAGAAAGATGCAGACTTCAGAAAACAAGCAAGCAATGGATGGATTCTACAGGCAGAAGCTGAGAAAAACAATCACAAATAAAATACTTCCAGCAACACCGACAATGAATCACCACACTAAATCCTTTATTCAACATCACTGGAACAGCTCTGTCAGAAAATTTAATAACTCTGTTATTTTTCTGTATTAGCAGACAGCCAAGAGCTATCATTTTACCATCAACATTTAAGCCCATTCTCCTTCCCTCTCTCTCTCCTTTTCTTCCTCCTCTTTCTGCCCATCACCCACTATGAAGTGCAAGAATATGCTGCAATAAAGATGGAAGACAGAAAGAAGGATAAATAAAGGAGTATCAAAGCTGTTCCTTTCCATATACGTTTTAACAGTAAATTCTTATCTCCAAGTCTATTCACTGCCATGGAGAAAGGCAGTTTCTAAGTCACTCCTCTCTCTGCTGAAAAGTACATTATTTTTCAAGGAAGCTGTAGACACCCTCATTCCTTGGCCATCCATCACATTATCCACTACACCAGTTGAAAATCTTCCTCCCCATTCAGTACCGCTAATTCCTAGCCAGGAGAAGGTAATTCATAATGAAAGCAGCTCCCTGTATGTTCCCTACTGCCTGCACAGATCTATCTGGGAACATAACGCTTCCCAGCTATCACCTGTTGTTCTGTTATTACAGGCATGCACTGAGAATCTGGTACATTTTAATTCAATATTATGCCAATTCAAACTTCCCATCTTTTCAATCATCTTATGGAGCACAAATGTGATTTCTTAAGCAGACACACTATTAATGTTAACACTAAATTTCATAAAATAGATAGCTTGACCCAACTTATCAACACTTATGTTGTAAAGTGGAGGAGGAAGAAATGACTTTACATCAGCCACTTTAAAAATACACATAGATGTCATCTAAAGAAACATATGAAATGACAACTGTAGGAAGCACTTTGTGAGGTGTGACTGTCTATTAGAACCCACTAACAAGGAGAGAAAAAAGAAAGCATGTCCCTTGTCACCCAGTAACTATCGCAATAAGGTTGCACTACAATAAACAGATCAAAGAATGACAGAATTGCATGCCCAAGGTGATTCTGTAAGCAAACAGACTGACAGTCAAGGTCCCAAGAAGTAAAACACACTGCTATAAGGAAAAGATATTTAAGCTACAAAGCCTAAATGTGCTGTGGAGAAATGGGCGAACAAAGAGAGAAAGTATCAACGCTTCACGGGTGCGTGCATATACAAAAACTTAATCAAACCAAGGTGGATTTCTGAAGGGAAGTGAAGAACATTGAGATGAGTGGCTCTGAGGCACACAGCCTCCTGAAAGGGGAGCGATAACATTAAGTTAATACAACAGATGCAGTTCACTGGACACCAGACACACTTGACCTTGCACTACATAATATAATGGCCAGTAGCAGTCAACTATGTCAGCTCCTTTAAACAAGAACAGGTTTCACATCATCTTTGGGGAAGATGTTTTTCACTCATAGTTGTGCTCCTAAGATTCCTGTGGCAGAGTCACTGGTGAGGAGGGAATCATCTGCTTTCCAAACAAGTATACATGCAGTCCACAAAATAGTGGAAACAGTTCCACATCACCAACTAAGACCATGAATGCCCTTCACCTCTGGATATGTAAAAAGCATCCAAGCAGGTTCCGTGAGATACAAAACAAGCTCATGTTTAGAAAGTAGATTTACAAAGCCATCCTCTTCCCCTTCCATTTCATATTTGTCAGAGCAGAGTACTCAAATTTCCTTTAAGTAATAAACTAACACCTCAAATTGACCCAGAGCTTATGTATTTCAGAGAGCAAGCGGGTGACAACGAAATGAGTGACGAAGTGCTCCACAGCTAATGGGCAGATGACCCCAACAGTCAGCAGGGTCCTAAGCACCATAAGTAGGCCAGGCAAGCAGTTGACAGAAAAGTCTGGTGACACCAACACATGCAGCCTGCAACTGTAAAGTCACTATCACTCAAGCGGATGCCACCTCAGCACTCAGAGTCACGCTGCCACTGAAGTCTGTGCTATTCACTTGCTAAGGAAACTGCATATCTCAAAGTTCACATTTTCTGGAAAAAGCCTACCTAGAAAACAAGTCACGTGAAATTGCTTCAGAGCAGTTCTCTTTACATTGTAATGAGAGATCCTTATTTCCTGGCCCCTTCTCAAATTGCACAGCATCAATAACTCATAAAGTGCTGCTGTTACTCTTAATTTTGCTTTTCAAGGTGGCATCTTCTCAAGATAAAGCCCCACTGGAAATCCATCAATACAAATCTAAGCAAACACCCTCCAAGCAGTAGTCTCTTCAAATGCTCTGTAATATTCATTAACCTTCTGTACTGGCTCTGGTTGATTCCACACTGGCTCTTGTTTCTGAACTCATGGCAAACTAAATTGAACTTGACTTACCTCCTTTACTATGCAATTCAGCTTTAGGGCACAGCTCACCTTATCAGTTACTGGAGAAGGGATAAAACATGCCCTTTGGCCAGCTTCTTACAAAGACAGCTAGAAAAGGAGTTTACTCTTCACATCCTCAGCTTGCCTAGTGAAAGCAAATCACTACTCCTTTTACACAGCACTAGGCCAGGAGACCCAAGCAGCAGCACACCACTGAAATAACCAGCCTCTAATCCAGGCACTGCATTGCTGTTCTCTGTTCCAGATTCCAACTTACTTTACAAACACACCTGTTCCTCTATGTCGTCTTCCTCTCCAATTCAATCAAAACATGCTCACTTGACCTATGGGTTTACACTGATTTTTTTTCCACTAGCAGTTCCCAGCATTGCAGGAGTGAGTGAGGAAAGAAGCTTCATTTTGATACTGGGGGTGCCAGATACAGACACTTAATGGATTAAACCTGTTCTAGCAAAGCTGAATTTAGGGAGGCAGACATACAGCTTGCTTATACATTTAGAAAGCTACAGTCTTTTATCTCTGCATAACCCAGGTGCTAGAAGAACAGACGGTTCTATACCACAGTTAAGCTAGTTAAAAACATAATGCTTTCATGCAGAGTGTGTTGTTTGTTCCCCTGCAATTCTCCATCACCAATGTGAGCACCAAAGCACCTGAAACTGTAGCTGGTCTAAACAGACACCAGAAATTGTTTCCTCTATATTCATTACTTAACAATTCTCCAGACACTCAAGAGGTCTGTATTGCTATGCACTATATTTAAATTAACTTAATGGTGCAATCTTTCAAACCTGATCCAATATTAAAAAAAATAAGTAATAAATCGAGGCATACACAAACAAAAAGGAAATGAAAAAAATCCAAACAGGTAAATCTAGAATTGAGAGTTCTGAACGACAGTCTTTTTCTTTTAAACAAAAAGCATTCCTAATGGAATTACAGCTGCCAAAGGAAATACTGAAGTCAAGTAAATTTCTGAGAGGAAACTGCATGCATTCTCCAGCTATTTTGAAGATTTACACTGACACCTCAGGTCAAATCATAATACACTTTCCTAATTACTCCAGCCCTCCAAATACAAGCTAAAGCTCTCAGCAGTGTGCCCAGCCACTCGACCTACACCACTCACCTGGATTCAACTGCAAATGGAACTTTCATTATCTGCCTTTATTCTGTTCTGTGTCTTGACCTGAAAAGTACTGAGCACTCAAAGCTCCCCTTCTGTAGCAAATATGCAATTTGAGATGAGCTGGTACTTCAGCTCTTTCTGCTAGGCTGGAATGTAACGTTTCCTTTGCAGGCAGCTGAAGACTGACTTTTAATTCAGCAATACTGAACAATATGTTTCAAAACATACCGTTTTTCTGACACCACCTTCAAAAATTAATACAAGGAAAAATTAGCTATGTCCTCAGTCTATCCTGAGGCAGCAGGTTCACACTGACCCCTTGGAAATTGTGATTCAACAGTAATTGTGGTTTTAGAAAAAGAGCAACCTGACATTATAGTGCACATACAAATGCATAACCAACATGCACTCCACCATTCAACAACCCTGTCTCCCATTCACTCACATTAAGCACATGTAATGCTGAATTCCAATCCACAGGTTGATTTCTACAAGTGTTTCATCATATTCAAGCAGAATCCCACTCAGAAGCACTTCTCCACGTAAGCAGCTACTAAAGTTCATGAAGCAAAGACAAACATAGAACTTCAAGAAAACCACATTTATCACTTACATGTCAATAATGTGTTGGTTCTTAACCCAGTCACTGGAGTATAAACTAAAGGCTCTGGCAAAGATGCTTTATGCCTCACATTTCAACTTATGTGTCTAAGAAATAAAGTGACAAAAGACTGATGTTTCAATAGTCAAAAGGTTTTCCTCAGTGAAGCTCCTACGTTTATCAGAAGGCCCAACAAGAGCTAAAACTGCACACCAGCAAACAGTTCAGTTACAGGCTTGCCTCCCTCTTGCAGGTTCCCAGGCAACAAAACAATGGAACACAAGTGACATAGCCAGTCTTCAATTGCAGAGTCAAGAGTTAACTTGAGATGCAATATAATCCAGTGTAACACTGGAGATGCATTTTACTTCTAAGAGTTTATTAGGATTTACTGGCTGAAGACTACTTAAGAGAACTGAAATAATTTTTAATTTCTTAATAAGTGTCACACGTATGAAGCAATCAGCAACCGAAGTAATACTTTGAAAAGTTACATGCAAAAAAGCTTCAAGAATATCACAGCTTTTATTAGGAAGACCATAATTTATTTGTCTGAACAGTCTGTTCCACAAAGGCCTATTACTGTCCTTTAAATACCATGCCACAAAATATTCTATTAGGTATTTAATCTTGGACGGAACACAATAGAATAATAAGTACTTTCTATTATCTTTAAACAGATTATCCTAAACCAGAGAGATCAGAATAATCATTAACAACCAGACACTGTTAGAATCACAGGAACTGTCACTTCATTTCAGTTCAGGTTTAATTTCCAACCTATTACACTTACGTAAAAGATGAAGCTGTAGAACGGCCTACACGCTACCATATGTACAATGACACTCCAATAAGACTGCTGAAGACTTAACTGGCTCTGGACTATGACAATTGGATTTTAACTTCTTACAGCTGTGCTGTTTCTTGTAAACCCAAGATGTATCGCTTCAAGAAGCTTCAACATCTTTAGAAGACAATAATAATTATTTCAGCAAACTAAAATGCTTTTCAAAGTCACTGTCCACTTGTCACTGCACCAGAACTCTGGCTAAAACTTGTACATGGCAGTAAGACTGCCATTAAAGATAAATTTTACAGTTTGTGTTGCACAAATCCCAATAATACCTTCATGTGAACTAATCTGAACAGACCAAATATACTTCACTTGGAGGTTTTGTTTCTTTCTCTAATGCAAAATATCCTCAACTACTGTCTCCTGCTCAGCACACTGACAGGCAAAATAAACTTTCCTGTTGTTTCCAGTTAACACCCACCTCAGATGTATTTTGCATGATATATTTCATAAGAACTCCACCATAAATGTCTTTTCCAGGCTAAGCATTAGGCCACCAGGGAACACTGCAAAAGAGAGAAACTCAAATCCTAGGATAATTCTGTTTTCAACTGAAGTTTATAAAAAAAATGAGGACTGAGCTAAGTAAGTTCAACATGACAACATACAAAAAGCAGCTCTACTGTATACCAGCTGTGTGGAGGGACAAGTCAAAGCTTTCAACTAAATCGAAAGGGAACGGGATAGAAATATCCACAAAGCCAGATAATTTACACTATCTATCATGAGACGTATAAATATGAAGCCAGGGCAGTTTGAAGTGCGTTTGGTTACATCTCTATGCGTAAATGTAAACAGAGCAGCAAGCCACCCAAGCTCAGAAGTGATGAAACACAAAAGGAACTGAACTAGGTGGAAAATCACCACAATACCTAAGTCAGAAAAAGAACAACTTAAGAGATGAGTTGAGCACCACTGCCTGTTTTCCATGCAAAACACGCCTGATACAAGAAGTCATGAGGTCTCACACATTGATAGCCTTCCTATAATCACAGATCAGTAGGTTTCTTCTGTTTCCTATATGTGCAAAGTCCCGCCTACACGTGCTCTCCCAATATTCATTCACTTTTGCCTGGGATTACTGCTCTAAATTAGCGAAAAGATTACCGCGATAACACCCAGTACTGCTGAGAAGGAAGACAGAATCGTAACACAGCCCTGTCTACCCCGAAAAGCCAGAGCACTGCCATACAGATGGGACAACCATGACTCCCAGCACAAGTGTATTGGGCTGGCTGGGTATCCGGATGCTGTGTCCTCCAGAAAAACCTGACAGTTCTCTGATTCAGCTCACACAAAGACTTGCTTTGATGCACATGCCTGAAGGGCAGAGAGAGGAGGGGTGCTTATGCACAGCAGGGAAACTCTCAGGATTGTCTTGCTTTCAGAAGTTTAATACTTAAATCTCAACTACTTTTGTCTCTTCCAATCTCACTTTATATAAACACAGATTGCATGCAGTGCCAAGGTGCAAAGCTCAAAGCTACTACTAATTCCTCTAACATGAGTCAAGTACTCCAGGAGACAAGGTTTACTTTAAGTTTATCTTTGCTTTGCTTTGCTTGTAGCACAAGTTAGATAGCTGAACAATGCTGTATTAATTCCTGCAAGGCATCACTTAGTTTTCTACCAACCTCAGGCAAGTGGTTAATGCTATGGTCATATTAACTCCACATACATAGCCAATTACAGCACAACTCCAAAGTAAAGTTCATCAGTTGAGGTTTAACAATTTGCTCCCATCACAATACAAGTCATGGGGTACGCCTTGAGAGTGTAATTTTTTTTCATATTAGTCCTAAATTTGGAAGATCCCATCTCATGGGAAAATAAGATACTAACAACAGCGTCCTTTTACTATGAACTTCAAGCGTGACTTGGATACTTAAGGGTTTATGCACAGACTTGTAATATTCTGTTAATAGAGAGCCTTCAGCACAGAACAACTCTTACTCTTTTAAGTAATGAAAACCAGTGTCTCCTTCAGCAACCAGTGCAACACCAGCAACAGCATGACTGTAACCTTTCAGGATGTTAGCAGCACACCTTACACTTCACTTACGACTCATACCAGTCAGTTAGTCACTACCCTGTTTGCATTCACATTCTGATAACGTCACCTGTGCAAAGAAGATCGTTTTAAGGGAAGGGAAGAAATCAAGTTCATGATCAAGTGCACAGCCTGGACAAAGCACACTTTGTATGACAGGTCTGCTCCACCTGTAACTGAGTCACACAGTAAAAGTCAGAGCTTCTTACTAAAACTGTAGCATCTTGGCATTGAGAAGATAACAGCACATTTGGGACTGAGGATGCCAGTGTATGTGCTATCTAAGGGTGTTTTCAAATGTTGCTTCCAGAATACGCAATGGGTACAATTCCAGCCACAGCGTTACTGTCTGCATACTGAAAAACACCATCCAAGAGGATGGTAGGGATCTGCTGTTATGAAATCTGAACTTCCTACAGAGCTTCTCCAGTATTCCTGGAAACAAACAAGCAAAAACTTTCAATCCGTTAAGGATCTGAATCAGTCAACTGCAGAACCTACAGAAAATCAACTTCTGCGTTAATAAAAAGGGTAGTGTTATACACAATATTACTTTAAAAAAGAAAAGACAATATTTCATTATTTTCTTCTCTGTTCTGATACTGATTTGTTTCTGATGAGATCTTCCCCTCCCTCCTAAATTTGAGGCAGCAGGGTCTTGGTCTAGGGCTTTAGATAAAAGTTTACAAGCAATGCTTTCCAATACTGTTTTTAGCAACATGAAAAATACAAGACAAGCCAGCTCAGAACAAAGTAAAGGATATTGCCAGCTGCTGGAGCCCACATGCTAAATCAAATTGGTAGCCTACAACTTTTGTTACCTGTCCTGCCTAAAAACACTACTAAATACAGAAAAGCACTTGCTTTTTTCCATAAGCCAGCTCCAGAAAATTCAGTATTAGCCTTGGTAGTGATAAGCAACATGCCAGCTAATGAGGACCAAGTTCTTCAGTCCTTTTCTCAACATTCTGAAATGATGAACCTCACAGTATCACAATACTAACAATCATCTGCCAACAACCCCAAATCAAGCCTTTTAAAACAATATAAGACCTTGTTTTAAAAGCAAGGCAAGAAAGATGATTGAAGAATTTCAGAAAGAAGGAAACAAATGTAATATTGAAGACATTTACTTTTTTTTTCCCTCCCATAAAATCAATGGCATTTCCAATCTCTTGAAACTTCCTCAGAATGGCAGTTTCTCATACTTTTAAAGCTCCTCGTAAAGTCAACGGCAACACAAACATTCTTGGCAGGCAGTAAATAAAGCAATTACATTTCCTCATCGATACAAGAATGTAGCTGTGGCTCATGCTGCTTCAACCCTTTTCTTATACAACAAAACATACCGGGACACTGGTCACATGTGGCTTTTCAATGTATTCAGCTTGCAACATTTTAACTTCAAAAAAGCAGTTTTACAGCAAGATAAAGCAAACTGACAATAAAGTCAGATGACCGTATTTCTAAACGTACATAGATTTCAACCCTCCAAGGGACACTCTGCTGGTCTGCACAGTCCCATTGAAAGTGTATCTATATCAGTCTCACCTATGCAGACTATTTTCCAGGACAACAGCCAAAATCTGCAAGCCTACACCATAATCACCTCACCGGAGTTGCAGTAAAGCTTTCTGCTTTAGAATCTAGGGGACAGACAGCTTTTTCAAACACCATCTGTGGAAACAAGGACACGTATCCTAGTCCAGCGACTGCAAAAAAACCCTCCCGTACTGGTGTAACAGCTGCTGGGGTTTGTTGTTGAGTTATTTAAGCACATACCGAAACTAACACACAGCCTATCACGCGGGATAGCCTAATTAACTGCGCAACGAGGGGGAATGCATTCACATTGTCAGGGGAAAGATACAGATCAGACATGAAGAAAATATTCTTCACAGTAAGGGTGGGAAGGCCCTGGCAAGGGTTAGTTGCCCAGAGTAGCTGTGGATGCCCCATCCCTGGAGGTGTTCAAGGCCAGGCTGGATGGGGCTTTGAACAGCCTGGTCCAGTGGGAGGCGTCTCTGCCCAGGGCAGGGGGTTGGAACTGGAGAGGCTTTAAGGTCCCTTCCAACCCAAACCATTCTATGATCCTAAGGTTTGTTTTAAGAACAGGCTATCCTGGCACAAGAGCAAACCTCCCTCGCTTTTGGAACGCTGCGGTCTGTCCCCTGGAGACCCAACTCTGGGCGCCGCAAGCCCCGATCTGGAGTACAGCCCGCAGCGGGGTCTGAACCCCTCTGCATCAGGGAGTGCAGGGACGAGACCGGGGAGGGGCAGAGGGGCAGTTTTAAGCCGAGAGAGGGGAAATTTAAATGAGATGTTAGAAAGAAACGTTCTCCAGTGAGGGTGGGGAGGCACTGGCCCAAGTTGCCTAGCGAAGCTGTGGCTGCCCCATCGCTCGAGGCGTTCAAGGCCAGGCTGGATGGGGCTTGGAGCAGCAATCTAGTGGCATGTCCCTGCCCGTGGCAGGGGTGGGACTGGCTGGGCTTTGGGCCCCCTTCCCACCCAAAAATTTATACGAAACAAAAGATCCCCGGAACCCCCCACGCCGACCCCGCCCGAAGTCCCCCGGTCTCGCCTCACCCGGTCGCTGCGAACACGGCGTCCGCTCCGCCCCGACCGCGGGCTGCGGGCAGAGCCGCCAAGATGGCGGCGGCGGGCGGGGCCGAGCCCGCAGAGTCGCGGGGCGGGGCGGGACCTCCGAGCGTTCCCGGCCCTCCGGGGAGGAGGCAGCAGCAGGTGCTCCGCGTAACCCGGGCCCGCTCACAGGAGAGCTTTTCTTTCTAACGTCTAAGCTAAATCTTCCCCCTTCCAACTTAAAGCCATTCCTATCCCTGCACTCCCTGATCAAGAGCCCCTTCCAACCTTCCTGTAGCCCGTCTCAGTGCTGGAAGCTGCTCCAAGGTGTCCCCACACACTTCTCCCTGGAGTGTGTCCAGAGGAGAGCAACGAGGCTGGGGAAGGGGCTGAAGAACAAGAGGAGCAGCTGAGGGAGCTGGGGTTGTTGAGCGTGGAGAAGAGGAGGCTGAGGGGAGACCTTATTGCTGTATACAACTACCTGAAAGGAGATTGTAGAGAGCAGGGAGCTGGCTTCTTCTCCCAAGTGACAGGGGACAGGACAAGGGGCAATGGGCTCAGGCTGCACCAGAGGCTCACACTGGATATCAGGAAAAAAAATTTCACAGAAGGGGTCATGGGGCACTGGCAGAGTCTGCCCAGGGAGGCGGTTGAGTCCCCATCCCTGGAGGGGTTTAAAAGACGGGTAGATGAGATGCTCAGGGGCATGGTTTACAGAATCATTAGGTTGGAAAAGACCCAAAGGTTCATCAAGTCCAACCATTCCTATCAATCACTAAACCATACCCCTCAGCGCCCAATGCTCCTTTCCATGAAAAATTTTTTTCTGATGTCAAGCCTGAACCTCCCCTGGCACAGCTTAAGGCCATTCCCTCTTGTCCTGTCTCCTGTCACTTGGGAGAAGAGGCCAGCACCCTCCTCTCTACAACCTCCTTTCAGGTAGTTGTAGAGAGCAATGAGGTCTCCTCTCAGCCTCCTCTTCTCCAGGCTAAACAACCCCAGGTCTCTCAGCCATTCCTCATAAGGCCCTGTTCTCCAGCCCCTTCACCAGCTTCATTGATCTTCTCTGGACTCGCTCCAGAGCCTCAACATCCTTCTTGCGGTGAGGGGCCCAGAACTGAACACAGGATTCAAGGAGCAGTCTCACCAGTGCTGAGTCCAGAGGGAGAATAACCTCCCTGGACCTGCTGGTCACACCGTTTCTGATACAAGCCAAGATGCCACTGGCCGCCTTTGCCAGACTGCTGGCTCATGTTCAGTCACTGTCAATCAACATGCACAGGTCCTGCTCCTCCATACAGTTTTCTAGCCAGTCTGCTCCTAGTCTGCCACCTAGTTTAGTGGCAGATAGGAATGGTTGAACTCAATGATCCTGGAGGTCTTTTCCAATTTGGTGATTCTATGATTCTCTTCTCCAGGCTGAACAACCTCAACTCTCTCAGCCTGTCTTCATATGAGAAATACTCCAGCCCTCGGATCTCATCTTTGTGGCCTCCTCTGGACTCACCTATGTTCTGTCTATCCACGTCCTTCCTGTGCTGATGACTCCAGGACTCTAAGTGGAGTCTCATGAGAGAGTAGTAGAGGGGCAGAATCCCCTCCTTGCCCTGCTGGCCACACTCCTTTGGATGCAGCCCAGGACACAGTTGACTTTCTGGACTGCAAGCACACAACTTGACCTTCTCATCCACCAACTCACCCAAGTCCTTGTCAGGGCTGCTCTCAATCCATTCTCTGGCCAGCCTGGATTCCCAGACATTCATGAGGGCAGTCAGGCACTGGAGCAGGTATCTCCATCCCTGGAGGCATCCAAGAGCCACCTGGATGCAGCCCAGACCATCCTGCTGTAGCTGACCCTGCAGTGAAAGCATGGCCCTCTCCCTTCTCCTTTCCCTCATGTTCCCCCGCTCACTGCATGGGGGCTCCAAAGGCTGAGATAATGACAGGTCTGACCAGAGCATCTTAAAACAAACTCAGTATAAGCCTTCACTATATTCGTTTAATCGCCTCTGGTCATGATGTTGTTTTATGTGTTCTCAGAATTCTCACCACTACTGCATCCTGTCTGAACTCCAAGGCTGCTGACAGCGTGCCAACAGACAGACAAGGAAATGAAACGAGACGTTAGCTGAAGGTGCTGACAGCTCCAGGAGCTGAAGCTGCTGAATTTCACACATAAGATAATTTAGAGCACATGTATAAGTATTATTTCAGGTTTGATTTTTTTTTTCTTCTTTTCTTACACAGACATACAACCTCTCTGGGAAAGGGGTCTTATGTCCCTGAGAAGCTGCCGTGTGGGAGGAACTCTTTACCTCAACAGCTTTTCAAGAGATGGCCACAATGATGCTTCTCCTTTTTGCAAGATTGGTGCACAAGGAGTGACTAACAGAGTCTCCTCTTTCCCAAATAAACAGCATCTCATCTTCCAGCTACACCTGATATCAAAAGCCTCTGCACCCACATGCCATGTAAAGGCAAATGCAGTGACGCTAAATAGAATCCAGCTTCAATTAACACCCTCCAGGACTTCATTCCTCATTCTGACAGGATATAAAAAAATAAAAATGAAAAAATTGTGGGGCATAACAAATCTGGAGTATGTTTCAGTGCTGGGAACAGCAATAGCTCCATGGAACACAAAGCTTTTTGGAATCCAGAGCACTACATAAATGCCTTTTTATTTTACTTTATTGAAAATTAATTGAAAAAACTACCTTAGCAGACAACCTGTTAAGTGAAACAGTTGCCTTTACTATAGCAGATCAAGTAAAGTGAGTAATGGCTCTTTACTGCAGGAACCTCTTAACCACAACAGAAAAGCAAGATAAAATCATTGAGTAATCTGGGTTGGAAGAGACGGTGGGATTATCTAGTCTAATCTCCTACTCATGGCAGTACTAATTTTTTATTTTAGATCAGATTGCTCCTTTATTTTGGCTAATTTACTTTTATATACATAGAAAAGCATAGGCATACCTAAATGCTTTACACCTATAAAACCCAGCAATGAGTTCTTCAGTTCATAGCTTGGATGACCTTCAAAATACAATGTGCTGCGTAAGTTTACTCACAAACACTGATTTGGTGCATTATTTTAGAGCAAATTATTATTTTCCTTATTCTTTCCAGGGAACCAGAATATCAAAATCACAAAAGCAAGTATTTAGGTCCTAGAAAATGCTCCCTTTAAACATTTTCACAGATTCTTTAAAAGAGCACTGGCATTTTACAGAAAAATCAGTCTGCAAGCCAATTGGAGCTCATAACCATAAATCTTTGCATTTTCATTATTTTGGAAAAGGTAACAATTTCACATAACTAAACATTAATATCTTGACCACCACTTCTAAATTAGTGAAGGAGTCAGATGAAGGCTTATGTCACTAAACCCACTATTTAGGTGAGAGCATAAGCTTGAGTAGGCTGTGGAGAGAATTTGCAGCATCAGCGTCAACCTCCAAATAACATTATAAAGGCAAAAATCTACCTGTTGCTTTGGTCATAACATGCTGTGCATTCTGTATTGCCAAAATACATTAAGAATGAGATGTGGAATAGAGATAGACAAAACTTGTCCATTTTCAGAAAGCAGTGCTGTGCAACACTCACTTGTGAATCGCCACAGAGCCCAGCTCTAAGCTTTGCTTTCAGAAATGCTTTTCCATTCTTACTACTGCTCTGCAGCTGAGCAGCAAAGTTCACCCAGCCTTGCTGCTCTGTAACACAATTACTTCAGTGCCTAAATGCTTCTTATTTGGCTTCCTCTTTTAGTTTCTTAGAGGCTACTGCAGATACACCAGTGTACTCTGGCCCCAGTCAGTCTACGATTTATGCTTCTGCTTTGCTGTACACTTTGTCTGCAGTCCGACTGATGTTAATCATGTGTGGCTTAGTGTGCCCCACCAGACCTAGCAGAATTTTGGCTGGTTTTCACCTTTTATTCTGTCCATTTATTTCAGCTGGACTGAAATCAGGTTAAGAAAACTCAGCTTTGTGAGAGGATTTCTTCCTTAAAGGCAGGTAAAAAGGATTATTTTGTACCCAGCTAGACTCACCACAGCTCTAGTGCCAGTATGGATGCTCAGATACTTCTGCCTCTTATAGTACCTGTGCTTAAGCCAAATTTTCATTTAAACATCTGCCCGGGAGGCAGCCATGGATACCTGGGGAGTTATAATGGCAGGACATAGAGCGCCTTCTGAATTCACATTAAATACAAATGACTGATTTACTCTTAGTTAGCCAGCCATAGTTCTCATTTAGCATGTACAAATGCTAAAGAAAATTTCTGAGTGAGAACTTATAACCTGAAATACAGTCATACGCAACAGACTTCTCATCTCCAGCAGATACAAGCTCTGCATTGCAGAGGCAGAAGCAGAATTTGGCCTGTGTTTTCAAAAGGTTGTATTACAGATTTGGCTTTTGGCTCATGCCTTGTCATCTAAGAAAAAGAACATACGTGCTCATGTAATTGCTCCGTTTCCAGGTGACATTTGTGAATTACATGTAACATTTTTACAACTTTGCCCACTGAAGGGGGCTCACAATCCTATGCTCTTTCAACTGAAAAAGTGTTAAGCATCTCCACTTTCAGGGAGAACAACAAGGTGGCTGAAACAGCAGATGTACCAAACATCCCATAGTCCTCTGGGACCACATGGTATGGCAAGAAGGAGCTGGGAGCCGTGTCCAGGTTGTCTGACTCTCATCCTCTGCATTTTTCAGCAAGTCAGTCTGTTACAATGCAATAACTGTGGACTGGTTTGATTCCTGCATTTCACATCATGGCAAGATTACATAGAGTTATCGTTTTCTGCATTAGGAATCACTTTCGCTGTCTAACTCTTATATTCTAAGCAAGAATGGTTTGCCAGGGGGCATCAGGGAGCACCGTCCACAAAGCTGTATAAAGCACCATCTTCTCTCCCTGTGTCAGGCAGGGACAGCTGCACTGCTGAAGCCACCTTGCCACCACTGTCGTTTCTCATCTATGCACTGTGTAGTTAAATCCTAAGAGTGGTGGGTACAAGTGTTCTGAGTAAGTTATACCTGGAAAAACTTATTTTCATTATACATTGTTTGGACTGTCCTTTGTTCAGCGCGTAGCACAGTGGTGTCCCAGCTAGTTCCTGGGCACTTAGATCCTACAAATTACAGCTAATGACACATCAGTACAGCTATTACAGAACCTACATGTTGGCAAGTCCAAAGCTCTTGCTGAAAACTGCAGGCAAGCCACATCAGCCTCCTGCAGCTCCTGTGATAGTGCTTCTCATCAGCCTTCATGCTAACAGCACTCTCCCCACTTACCTTTGACACTCCTTCACATTTATCTTTTTCCACTGCTGCAGCCAGACCTGTTATTTTTTCTTGCTAGAATTAATTTTACTGCTGTCATTTCCTGCCTTTTCTTGTTGCAGTATCCTGAGGCATGGAAAGTCCCAAATGACTGACATTTAAAAAACAAAAACAATGAAAACAACATTTGCTCAGGCTCAATCATTCTTTGCAGCTTCTAGGCACAAGAAAACTTTGTGCCAGTTCACATGCTGATAAAGTTCTCTCTCCTGCGGGATACTTGATTTCCCTTTTCATTGCAGCCTGTCAATATACTTCCAGCATAGTCTATAGTGTTAATTAGCGTCATTTCCAAGGACTGTTCAGACTGGCAGCATTGTTTTGATTCAGTAGGCCTTGGGGATCAAAACGGCTATTCAGCTAATGTACTAAGAATGTGGATATTTCAAGTCACAAAGATAGCCTAATTTGGGATTTTTTTTCTGTTGGCTGGTTGTTTTTTTGAGAGGCTTCAATGACATTTCTTAATCTCTCACTTAATTAGTACTTCTTAGGCACAAGGATTATTGGGCTAATCTTGGGGACAGAGGAACAAGGTGCAACCTCCCTTGAGACCATGCCCAGTCTGATAAGAAACGCTCAGTAATTTTCCTGAAATCCTAACTTCTACTTAACTCACCCTCCTGCCTTCAGAGCAGCCTCTGTTACATTCAGGTTCTATTCAGTTTGTACCCAAGGGCTGGAAGCTCACTGGAGCCAGGAAGAGTCTTTCCTCTGACTTTGGCAGGTAGTATGTAAACCACCTCGAAAAAAATCAGGAAAACTTTGATGTCTTCCCTTTTCTTTTGAGAACGCTTACCAGGGAACAATAGTTTGGCAGACAAGATGCTAGACTTAAACACAGAAAGATTTAGACAGAAATACTGCCACAGTGAGACTCCAAATGACTTCTAGGCAAAACAGCTGTGCTTCAGTTTCTTCTCTGTGAACAGAGATAATTATTCCCTGCCTCACAGAACTTGTAAGAATAAAATCCATCACCGATTTTAATTCTTTAATAATAAGTACAACAACATAGGCACTAAAATAGAAAAGATTCATTGATTTTTGAATGGAATGGTTCGACTCCATGATCCAGTGGGTCTCTTCCAATCTGGTGATTCTATGATTCAAAGAGTATGCAGATGTGGCACTTTTTGACATGGATTAGTCGGCACGGTGGGGTTGGACTGATGGTTGATTTTAAAGGACTTTTCCAACCTTTATGATTCTATGATATTTTTTTCCTAATATCCAACCTGAACCTCCCTTTGGTACAACTTGGCCATTCCCTCTTGTGAGAAACACTCATTCACTAGTAAAATACTGAAATGACAAAGTCTTCAAAGCAAAAGCAATGACATTTTTATTTTACAATTTGGTGCTGAATTGGATGCCCTTCTAAAAAAGGGCATAACACCTTACAAAAGCAGTGGGTATATATACTACACAAAGAACTCTGTATATCCTCAAAGAACATTCATTCTTTTTTAAATTATCCAACCATGTCTGGAGACTCTCTTCAGGTTATCTCCTGACCTAAACCAGCTACATTTTACAAGACAAATAAGCATACTGTGCTGGGTCCAGCCTTGTTCAATNTATTCTCCCTCTGTACTCAGCACTGGTGAGACCGCTCCTTGAGTCCTGTGTTCAGTTCTGGGCCCCTCACCGCAAGAAGGATGTTGAGGCTCTGGAGCGAGTCCAGAGAAGAGCAACGAAGGTGGGGAAGGGGCTGGAGAACATATCTTACGAGAAGACATTTATTTTATTTTATTTATTCATTTAGCAGAATATAATTTGCTCTCTATAACTACCTGAGGGGAGGTTATAGAGAGGAGGGTGCTGGGCTCTTCTTCCAAGTGACAGGAGACAGGACAAGAGGAAATGGCCTCTAGCTCCGCCAGGGGAGGTTTAGGCTCAACAAGCCAGATTTACACGGCGAGATAATTAAACACGCAAACCACCTGCATCAAAGCTTATAAATTCTCACACTTTCCTCCTAGCCCTGACTCCTCGGTAGGAGAGCCCAGCATGGAGCAGCCTTCACCCTCCTTTAAGGGGGCAGCAACTTGCTATGAGCCCCCTCCAGATCTTATAAAGGCGAGGAAGCGATGCCCCCTTCCCCACGCCCCCGGGTCCGGCTCTGCCCGCCGGGCCTTCCGCCAGCACGTGGTGCCGCGGGGTGAGATGGCGGCGCGGGGGACTGCCCTCTCTGGAGCTCCAGCGCCTTTTCGAGCTCCAGCGCCTTCTCCGCAGTTCAGGGGCCGCGGTGGCCGTGC
This sequence comes from Piaya cayana, assembly GCA_013389865.1. NCBI lineage: Eukaryota > Metazoa > Chordata > Aves > Cuculiformes > Coccyzidae > Piaya > Piaya cayana. The sequence goes on from WAAB01010171.1 coordinate 57,822, forward strand.
AGGCGCTGCCCCGCGGACGAGCAGGGTCGGGGCTGCCGGGTAGGAGGCGGTTAATTCGGTTCCGAGTTAGTTAAAACCGCCCTGAACGGTGTCGCTGGCGGGTGGTTGGGCTGGGGCGGTTGTCGGTTCGCGTGCTCAGTGGCCACTCTGCTCCGGTATCGAGCTTGTTTTGATGGGCTTTCTCCCGTGTGAGGCAGCGAGAGTCTTTCTAGATTTAAAATAACGATGGGTTTGTGTTAACGCTTGGGGAAAGCAGGTGCGAAAATTCATTTTGGCACAGTAATTCCCTGCCAGCCCGCTTGGAGACGGCTTGTGTCCCAGGGCTTTGGACGTTCTGCTGTGGCTCCAGTTTGGAGAAACCCACGGGGGCAGCTTCTGCTTTCCTGAGGACAAGATGGATCTGGAGTGGAATGAGGTCTCCTTGAGGGAGCTGGTTTCTTCCTATGTCCAGCAAGCTTAACGTACCAGCTGTGACATGAAAAAAATTTTCATGGAAAGGGTCATTGGGCACTAGAACAGGCTGCCCAGGGAGGTGGTTGAGTCACTGTCCTTTGAGGTGTTTAAGGGATGGGTGGATGAGCTGCTCAGGGATGTGGTTTAGTGGTTGATAGAAATGGTTGGGCTCCATGATTCTGTGGGTCTTTTCCAACCTAGTGATTCTGTGGCAGCAGTTCCAGCTTATCGGTGCTGTACTCTCAAAAAGGACTTTTTGTCACTTAATCTGGGATGTTTGTTGTAGGTCTCTTGAATGCAGAAAGAATTTTGCTTTTTACTGTACAAATTAAAGACTTCAAAAGCTCAAGTAGAGCTTCAGAATGTGACTTCCAAATATTTTCATATTTGATTTATGTGTCTGCCTGAATTAATGTTTAAATCCATGCTTTTGTTGTTACCTGCTGAGCAGCCATCTTCCATTGCACTCTGATGTCAAAACTTACATGATGGCAGAACAACTTCAGCCGATGGAGAATAAAGGTAATAAAGTTGTAGCTGGAGGTTAAAGCAGCAGACCTGTGGGTGCCACTTTCCTTTTGCAAAACTCTGTTAGAAGGCTGGGTTTCTAACAAAAGTGAGTGTTCTGTGAATAAACAGTGCAGAGTAATTTTTTTTGCCAAGTGTACAAACAGTAGAGAAGGCTTTAACTACAGCACAAATGCAATCGATGTGAGACTTTGTCCAAAGCATGACAAAGGCATCTTGACTTTGTTCTCCTGGAGTTGTGTATATGTTTGATTATCGGTAAACGTCATTAGTGTGAGTACGGCATACAAATACATCTAACTTGTAAGTATCCAAACTTCTTGTGGGCTGTAAAATAGGTCATTGAGAAAACAGGATAATTGGAGTACTGGGGCATTTGGCACAGATACATGCAATGGTGGTTGCAGTTCCTTCAGCGGTTTCTTGCCTCTTAATCAGAATGGGAAAGGAGGAGGGAAGGCTTGGTTCTGAGATTGCTTGATATGCAGCCATCTTGGGGCTGGAGTGCTCATGAAATTAAATTTCATGTTGGGCAGGAGTTTAGGCATAAAGTGTATGTGATTAACTTGCTCTCAGGTAGAGGAGGAGGGCCACGTGGGCTTTATGTTGGCTCAGCAGGGAACTTGGGCTAATCAGCCTGCCAAACTGGAATAAACTCCAAATGGCATGTGTAGTTTAGAATTGAAACAAATTTTTCTGTACGAAAATGAGTTGCCCACTTAGGAAAACATAGTTCCTGCTGTATTAGCATGCAGCGCTTGCTGAATGTGTGTCTTTTAAGAGTTGTAAGGCTTGTAAGACTGTCATTGAAATGTCAAAATCGCTTGTTTCAGAGCATTTTATTTATTGAATACTTGTGCCAAAACTATGCATAAACTGGACATAGACCACATGTTCAGTGGTATTGAAAGGAACTTGTACTGTTTCAACTATATAATTACTCAGGGATATGGTTTAGTAGTGGACAATATGGTTGGACTTGATGGTTTCAAAGGTGTTTTCCAACCAAAGAATTCTACAATTCTTTATTGCTTATTCTGAATTTTTGCCCTATGGATATTGGAAATACGTTTGGTTTTTTGTTGTTGTTGTTCCTGCTAAATGAATTAAATCGAAGCAAATTTATGGACAGAGAACATTAGGACTTATATTGAGTGCTTTAATATCACTGAAGGTAGATTTGAATAAATGTAGCATCAGAGTGATAACAAGAAGTAACTTCCTGAGTGTGTTGAAGTCATGGTATCTCAGTTTTCTCAAACATGCTAGCAATGTAGGAGTAGACAAGAGCTTTTTGTCTTCCTGCAAATACTCCATAACACGCTCATGCATTAGTGTTGTTAATCAGATCTCTTTGCAAATGTATCTGCTTCTAGGAAGTTCTGTGGAAGGCATAACTGATAGAGGGAACCTGCCATTGACAACTGCAGCTGATAAAGGAAATACTGTGAGTTCTTGCCCTTTATAATTGCCCCAAATATTCAGAGCATTTCTACATAGCAGAAGTGATCTGCGTGCATTAGTCTTTCTAGAACTTTGAAATTTCTACTCTCTTTGTTGTCAGATTTTGGTATATTTTGACCCAGTGGAAGGTGTCCCTAACCATGACAGGGGGATTGGAACTGAATTATCTTTAAGATCCCTTCCAACCCAAACCGTTCTGTGGTTTTATGGTATTTTAATATTTCTACCGTAATGGACAGCTTTTTTTTCTGGTAATAATAACTTGAGATTTTTCTTCCACAGATGTCCTATTTTCATGAATCAAATCAGAAGCAGAAGAAATCACAGCATTCCTCTAAGAGTGTTTTCTCTATTGGCTATGATGAAAGTCTCTTCAGTTCATTAGTACCACCAGCTCTAAGAAGTACTTGTCATCAGTGCAGTCTGCTTGGTAAGCACCTGTTGTTCTGTACTCTGTGATGCGTTGTCTGTTTGACACCAGATCAGGAGACTTGCTCAGAAATGTCTTTAAATGGATGAATTTTTTTAATCTCACTATAGTGACCACTCAGAACTTAGTTGGGCTGACAGAACTGATAAACGGGAGAGCATCACCTTATAAAAAGTCTTGTTTGGTTTTTTTTTCCCTGGGGCAGTAAAGTCTGACAGCTGTATGTGAATACAGAAAACTGTGTGTGCTTAGAACTATAGTGGAACCATCTTGTAAAGCAATTTTTAAGTAGCATTTGGAGACTGCATTGTGGCAGCTGTTGTCTCTTCTAATATAGATGTTTCTTTCTGACTTTAAGGATACCTCAGATGTTCACAATGCAAGCAAGTTTCCTATTGCTCTGCAGATTGTCAGAAGAAAGATTGGCCAGCACATAGTGTTGTATGTGAGCCACTTAAACAGAAGTAAGTTTCTTAAAAGTTCTGCTAAATAATCTTTGCTGGAAGATGGTATCCTTCCTAATGAAACTTAAATGACTGTATTAAAGGCATTATTACAGTAAAATATGATACTTATTCTTAGGCTAGAACTGCATTGTCTTATGCTTGCCGGGAAACTCAGCTCTGCTGTCTTAGAAAAGTGACTTGAAAGATACTGTCGGGGTTCCTAATGTGTTCTGTAGAGCGACTTAAAGCAAAAGCATCATTTTTTCTTCTATCAGAACAATGTGAGCATGCAGTAAGAATACCAGCAGTGTCACATGACTTTGCAATTACAAAGTTGGTGACACAGGCAAGTGAGGAGAAGTGAGACTGCTTTTCAGCAGTGCCAGGGTTAATGGATTGCCTTTTAACAGATTCTGAAGAGGTACCCTTTGAATCTTAACTGGAGCCTCAGTGAACTTGGATATCTGATATTTGATGAGCACAGCTGCAGTTAGAACAAAGTGTCTGTAGCTGCTCACTATTGTATTTTGACATGCCAGTTTAGATGCTGAAGAGATTGCTCCCCAATCTGTTAAAGTAAGCACTGCTAGGTTATACCGTGGTACACATTGATTGGTTGGCTTTGGAACAGTTCAGGGGAATGATCTGAGTGTTTAACCTGACAGTAAGGAGTGATGATTGCAGTTTAGTGAATCTTCAACCATTTGTCCAGAATTAAAGTATGCAAGAGAGATCCCCCCCCCCCCCCTCCAGTTTTTCTACAGTGACTGAAATGGGAGGACAGGATGGGATGGGACATAGGCACAGTCTGGCATATGTGTTACCTCGATATTACTTGCGTATTCAACTGAAATCACAACTTAGTTTACTGTATTTCTTAATTCTTAAGGTTTTCTTGGGATTACAGTGTTATCAGAATTCCACAACAACAGTGTGGGATTTCTTCTCCATTTTAATCAAAATGGGTTTATTTTTTGTTGATGGCATCAGGAAAAACACATCATGTGTTGCACTGCGGGGAACTAGTGGATTTGCCATTCTGCATTTTCTTGAAGGGGGAATAGGGGTTGACAAAACCCACATACTATGAACCTAGCCTTTTTGGGGTTTTTTTGCCAGTAGATGTTACAAATGCTGCTTGCCTGTCCTTGACTCTTCAAAATTTATGTCTGTCTTTGATTACAGTGTAACTAATGATAACGGAGACAAGCTACCTACTGAAACTGAGAGAGGAGTTGATCTGAAGGTATAGTGTGCAATTTTCACTGTCATGAGTGAATCTGCTGTGAGCTAGTTGCAATACACTTAATTTAACCTACACTGGAAAGGAATGAGTTCCAGAGATTATGATCTACTCCTTACAGAAAGATCAGTGCTTTGAATCAAAAGTTACTGGGAGAAGGATAAGTTACGTCTAGAGCTCCTAGCAGTGCTGTCAGACAGCTTGGCTTTTATCTGGCAAAAAACCTTTGTGAAAAGGTTAAGACATAGAGGATGCTGCTGGAGAAATTTTTTAGCAAGGAAACATGAGTAGCTTGTCCAATTTGGAAAAATACTGGTGTTGTCTTGTTTTCTGTGTGGATCATGAGCTGATGCTTGGAGCCTTTTAAAGTGCCCCAAAAAACCTTGTAATGTAGTATTGTATGGTCACAGATGCAGATAAACTTGTTTCCTTGCTGCAGCAGGAATTAAGCGTGATGCAGTTCTCCTTTGTAGTGTTTTGTAGCCTCTTGATCTTACTTTCAGCCAAATGTTTCCTGTATTCTTCCTATGAACTCTGCCTCAGGAGATCATTTTTCTGTCCTTGTGGTTCCTTGGGATGATATTTATGGCAGCAAGCAGATGTGTATACCTCCAACTAGCCTGCTGTTTTCACTGTGCAAGCAAACTCCTTTGTCATGTGTTCTTTGAAGTATCTCATTCATGTGTTTAATTTTTGGAAGGGATGTAGAGGCTTCATTTTGGCTCATGAGACTTCTGTTGGTTTGTTCTGATAAGTTTTTGCTGTGCATGTACTTGTGACTGTGTTCCAGTAAAACTGATCAACTCCTAGTGAAGGACCTTTCTGTCAAGAGGATGTGGAATATGAATTAACAATCTCTTGCCAGTTTACTTTGAAATATCAGAAGCTTCTATTTTTTTGCCAATTCATTTGAAACTCAGGTAGTTCTGCAGAAGTAAAAGGGCTTATACGGCATATTGAACAGTATTTAATGTTTTTTGCTATTGTAGTGTAAGATGTGGGGTTTTTTTAATAGAATGATCTTTGTTGCAAGTAAACAATTAATTTGTGAGTTGCAATAGTAATCTTGATCACTGTACATTCTCTGGTGCGTCAGTTCTAAAGTAGAAGAGATTTTTCCCAAGGGTCTGTATGAGGTTATTTTTCTTCTATTTTTTGGTTCTCAGACAGATAGTGTGCATTAGAATGTTTAGACGTTTTTAAAGAATGGATGCCAGCAGTTAATGCAATAGCTAAAATCTACTCTGTGGTGTTAAGGTGACAATGAAGGATGGAATTGAATTCCTCTTAGTCGTGAGAGCATCCCAGGAAATATGACTGAGTTGTCATGTAATACATGTGAGAATGTGTGAGGCTTCAGCACTTGTTTTTCATTGTGTGTTCAGTAACCTCTGTGATAATGGTAAAGTTACTTCTGAGAGTAATACAAGGTCTGTGAGACTGCTTACTTTAAATCACAAAACCCACTTTGTTTCTTGAAATGAAAACAAGTTATTTGCTACTACAAGGAGCTGCAGCTAAACAACTCTGGTTTAAACTTAACTTGTGTCTGTTTTAAATAGGATGATTCAGCTTCTGTGGATCCTCTCAAGACAGAAGAGCACAAGAAAATAATGCTTTCAGATCTTCAGACTCTAGGGATCAAAAAAACTACGGAAGTACAGGTACTTTAATTTTGGAAGAATCTACAGTGCTTTGTTTGATTGCATTTGAAGCTTTGTTAAGCACTTGCAGCTGCTTGTCACCTTGGTTCTTTGTGCCAGTTTGCATGTGGGAAATACCTTTATAAAGGTGAGTAAAGGCAAGGAGTTCTGCGAGTATAAGTAAGGAACATTATTTCTGTGAAGGTGTATGTCACTGGTTTTGGTTGTTGTAGTTAATTGTCCAGTTTCAAAACAAAACTACAAGATTGGGTAAAGGATGAAAAGCACTTTCTGAAATGAACACTGATCCTGAATAATACCCTGTAGGCTTTTTGTGCATAATTATCATCTACTATGGCTTTTCCCTTTAGGGCACAGTAACAGAGTTTAAGAGTCCAAGTGAATTTTATATACAGATGGATTCTGCAGAAGTTGTAGACCACTTCAGTAAACTGCAAGACTCTTATGCTAATGCAGTTATTAAAGAGCAATATGTTGCTATGAAAGGGGAGGTCTGCATTGCAAAGTGTTCTTTGGATCAGGTAATATCTGATTGGCTGTAAAATAATGACTGTGTGGTGAGCTCATCTTTTGTGAGTTTTGCATTTATGTCTCTACCAGTCAGGGCTGCCAGTTAGAGATCACTTTATTGTGGTGGAATTATGTTAGTAACTAGCATTATAAGATCTGGAACTCAAATTTAAGGTCTTGATTACTGCCCTCACCCCTCAAGAAGTTTACTCCCTGGTGTTTGCCATCCTGTTACTTGAAGGCAGTGTATGTTCTTAACAAATCTAACCTTCTATAGTTGAAACAGTTTGGACTATGGCTCTGCTCAATTAAGGAAGTTATTAATTCTTCATTTCTTACTTGACTTTTCTGTTTGCATTTCTACAGTAACATATAGTTCCTGTTTCCATTCCCATCTCTTTATTGTATTTATTTCCATTTTTTCTCTTCCATTGTTAGCAGATTCTTTATTTACTATGTGGTGGCCAATATCCATAAGAGTAGAATTTTATCTTCAGACTAGTCGACAGTACAGTGAGTTCTGCTTATTCGAGTCACTTCAGAATTGTTCAGTACCTTTGATAAACAAACCAGATGAAGTAAAGCAAGATATGTTGTGTCTTACTGAGAATATCCTTTATTCCTACACAGACCTGGAACAGAGCACTGGTAAAAGAGGTGGATCTAGTGCAAAAGAAAGTACAAGTATTCTGTATAGATCATGGAAATGAAGAAAGTATTCCAATGTCCTGCATTAAAGCTCTGCAGAAAGACACTGAACTGTTGTTTCCTCCATGTGTGAGTAGTAGCTGAGTGTAATGGTTTGGATTCGACCCCCCTGCCGAACACCCAAACCCCACAGGGCTTGCAGCCCCTCCTCCCCCACCCTCTCCACGAACACAAGGGAAAGGGAGAAGGAAAAAAAGGGACTGAAATGCTGAAATGAGCAGACCAAAGCTGTACTGAAATATACACGTGCATTTACACTTATATGCAATTAGAANGCCGATAGCAGAGGAACCTGCTCCCAGAGCCACAAGAAGGGAAGAGAGACAAAGGGGCATCTCCCCCTTCTTATTTATACCCTGGTTTATGTAGAAAATCGCATGGAATACTGGGAGATTGAGTTCTTCCTCAGTTACAACCTGATTATCAAGGAGGGTTTAAAAATCAAAACCACGACTCTGAGGTATTTTAAATTAATAGCTCTAAAATGAGAGTAGCTCATGCCTTAGTGTAGCTGTTGTTATCACAGTATTTTGTGTTAAGTGAAGGTGAGACATAAAAACTGCTATGCTACGCTGAGGATTACCTTCTGCAGTGTTTCCTAGCTATGCCATGGGAGCGAGGAAGGCCATCTGGCTTTTTGTCTCCCTAGTCCCAGAATTCTTGGGTTCTAAGCTGACAAAACAGCTATGCAGGGTGGTTAGGTCCATGTGTCCCTTTATACACTAGGGGCTAGTGGGGGAAGCATTCTGCCTGCCTGTTCTCGTCTGGTTTCATGCAGTAGTGAAAAAAACTCTTGTAGTTTGGGCAGGTTTTGTCTGTAGTGAAGGTACCGTTGGTCTAAATTCATCACTGAACTGTGTAAATGTCTTCCATGGTGAAACGGATAGCCTGGCTTTAATCTGTGAGTTAGTGTATTTAACTATGTGCAAAGAAGAATAGGGAAGCATTCTTTCAGCCAGCGATGGATCACATCAGCTGCTATTGAAATAGTCTTCCTGCACGTCCATTGAAGATTTTTGAGAGCTTTTTGACTATTGGCTTAGAATGCTTTCCCCTTGGCCTATCAAAAGTGTCTGCTGAGAAAAAAATGGATGTGCACCTGGGGTCGGATGTAGGATGCAACACACCCATGCCTTGCATCAGACAGCATAAATAGTGTGGGATCAGAGGAAATGTGGTTTATGCTTTGAAGGTAGTTTCCTAATTCTTAACTGTCTCATAAGGAAGTTAATAGAACTGGAGATGAGAAGGCTCTGTGGAGACCTTATACAGGCATTGCAGTACCTGAAGGGGGCCTACAAGAAAGCTGGGGAGGGACTTTTGATAGGCCAAGGGGGAAGGTCTTTACATTGGTTGGAGGAAGGTTTAAATCAGACTTTAAGAATAAATTCCTCACAATGAGGGTAGGGAGGCCCTGGCACAGGTTGCCCAGAGAACTGGTGGCTGCCTCATCTCTGGAGCTGTTCAAGGCCAGGCTGGATGGGGCTTTGAGCAACCTGATCTAGTGGGAGGTGTCCCTGCCCATGACAGGGAGTTGGAACTGGATGGGCTTTGAGGTCCCTTGCAATCCAAACCACTCTATGATAGCACTTCAAATTCCGACAGCAGCTTTAACTTTTCAATGCAAGATTATATTTCTGAGGGCCTCAATTATTTAGTCACTCTTTCTGCAGGGCAAACAACCCCCTATCCCTTCTTGTTCTAATTGTAATTCTTTCCAGGCCATTAAGTGTTCATTTGCTAATTATGATCCAAAAAAAAAGGGATGGAATGAAGGCACCACCAGCTTTTCTTCCCAGCTTATGGGAAAGCACTGTTCAGTAACTGTTGTTGATGTGTTACAGGAGGAAAAGATGCCGAGTTTTGCTGTAGATGTTGTTCATCCAGATTTTGGTACGTACTTGGTAGTGCGGGGTAAAGAAACCCAACACAATTGATAAGGCTTTCTTCACTTTCCTTCCTCCTAACTCTGCCCAAATAACTTCAAGGGAAAAGTTGTTTTTTTCTTTTTCCCTCTTCCCTCATTGGTTTCCCAATCTGCTCCTTGATTATATTTTTATGTTCTCTTATTTCACTCTTCCACATAGAGGTCATTTAAAAATGTCTGTACCTAAAATATCTCGTTATGCTTAGTAGCCTTAAATTTTACTAAGGTATTNTAAGGAAGTTAATAGAACTGGAGAAGAGAAGGCTCTGTGGAGACCTTATACAGGCATTGCAGTACATGAAGGGGGCCTACAAGAAAGCTGGGGAGGGACTTTTGATAGGCCAAGGGGGAAGGTCTTTACATTGGTTGGAGGAAGGTTTAAATCAGACTTTAAGAATAAATTCCTCACAATGAGGGTAGGGAGGCCCTGGCACAGGTTGCCCAGAGAACTGGTGGCTGCCTCATCTCTGGAGCTGTTCAAGGCCAGGCTGGATGGGGCTTTGAGCAACCTGATCTAGTGGGAGGTGTCCCTGCCCATGACAGGGAGTTGGAACTGGATGGGCTTTGAGGTCCCTTGCAATCCAAACCACTCTATGATAGCACTTCAAATTCCGACAGCAGCTTTAACTTTTCAATGCAAGATTATATTTCTGAGGGCCTCAATTATTTAGTCACTCTTTCTGCAGGGCAAACAACCCCCTATCCCTTCTTGTTCTAATTGTAATTCTTTCCAGGCCATTAAGTGTTCATTTGCTAATTATGATCCAAAAAAAAAGGGATGGAATGAAGGCACCACCAGCTTTTCTTCCCAGCTTATGGGAAAGCACTGTTCAGTAACTGTTGTTGATGTGTTACAGGAGGAAAAGATGCCGAGTTTTGCTGTAGATGTTGTTCATCCAGATTTTGGTACGTACTTGGTAGTGCGGGGTAAAGAAACCCAACACAATTGATAAGGCTTTCTTCACTTTCCTTCCTCCTAACTCTGCCCAAATAACTTCAAGGGAAAAGTTGTTTTTTTCTTTTTCCCTCTTCCCTCATTGGTTTCCCAATCTGCTCCTTGATTATATTTTTATGTTCTCTTATTTCACTCTTCCACATAGAGGTCATTTAAAAATGTCTGTACCTAAAATATCTCGTTATGCTTAGTAGCCTTAAATTTTACTAAGGTATTTTTTCTAATGGAATTGTAACAAATATAGCATTTTCTTGATTGTCTTGTTTATTTTTCAGTTTTAATAGAGGCACATACATTTTGGGCGGTGTTGTTCCTGTTACCTCATGTGTTTTTAACTCTTCAAAAATAACAGTGTCAGTTTTTAGTTCCAGTTAGGATTTTATCAAGTTTTGTTATATTTCATACATGTGCATTAAACAGGTGTCCCTCAAAAAGTCCAACCACTGGATGTTGTACCTCATTGGAGAACTCTTAAGCAGGTTTATAGTTCCAATGTAGCAAGCCTTGGTGGGTATAGAAAATGGAGCACCCAATCTCTGAGAAGCCTGAATACAGATACTCAGTTGAGCTGAGGAGGTGGCTTTGATTGTGCAACCAGATTAGTACAGAGAATGTGTGCCTGTTATCTCTTGGAGCACTGTTTTGTCTAGTTTTCTTCTGTCTGCAGAGTAAGACAGTGCAGTACTTAGAGCACGTTATTATTGGTGTACTGCTCACAGAAACTTTGAAGGAAGCAGTGGCCGATCCTCTTAGCTTATGCATGAAGCTTATCTCTGTCATAGTCCCTGCAATCTGTAAAGTGGTGGTTCACCTTAGTCCTGTGTAAATTCAACTGGCTCAGGGTTCTGCTCGGCATATTTCACATTTGGTTGCTTTACAGTGGCAAAACAGTGTTCCCCAGCCTCTTATAGGGAGAAGGACATAAATCTCCCTGCATTCATAAAATGTTGCATGTGTCTATTCCATGGCCCTAAAAAGCAACTTAAGCATCTATATTCAGATTGTCAATTAAAAATAATTATATTGAAAGCTTGGATGTCTGCTTCATGCATTGGAAATAGAACATGTAGATAAGAAACTCGTGATTTCTTTGTAAATCTTGTTAACTCATTGCACACTCGGTGTTGTAAATCTGAAGGTAAGCTGTGACTCCCTGTGTGAAAAGCTGTAATGAGTTTTCCAGCTGACAGACTGTGAGTACAAGTAGATGCTGATTCTTGCTTCTTTGCTTATTTCATTCTGCCAAACAATCTTGGAGCTGTGAATATCTTCAGAAAACTCATGTAGTTGAGTTACTCTGAAACGACTTTTATTTTACATTGTAGGCACGTTAAGCGCTCAACAAGTAAGTGGAACATCAACAGGTAAGTAGAACGTGCTTGCCTTGTGACAAGGATATGGGTCAGGCTCAAAAGATATTTCTGAAATAAAACTAAATAATGATTATCTTCTATAGTGAATTACTTTTTCTTACATCTGTATTTTAGGTGACTGTCTAGATAAAATACCTTCAGAAATGGGGTCTGATTTAAGTCCTCGAAATAGTGCCAAAGGACCATATTCTTCAAGAGGTAAGCAAGCAAATCTAACTTCTTGGTAAGAGAAAAAATTTGAGGAGTTTTAAGTCCTCCCATGTCGTGATATTCTGAATGCAGAAAATATTCTGGCTGTTCACTAGCATCGCTGCGTATTTAAAAGCGTTGGCTAGCGGAGCTTCCTGCAGTTCACCATTAACAGCAGCACATATTTTTTTAATAGTATAAAGTACTTGAGTGATGTGTGAGCAGTAATTTCATGGACAATATGATAGGGGCCCTCAAAGAGTCAGCAAAAAGAATAAACTGCTTTGATGTCTTTAAATCTTGCTGTTTAAGTTAGCACAGTTTTGAAGTCTCTGCATCCTGGCTGATGAAGTTGCATGTTTCATAGTCACTTTAGATCAGTAACTTCTTTCCTCTTTTTTTGTGTTTTTTTTTTGTTTGTTTTAATATACGGTGTCAGAGAACCATTCTAAGGGAGATAAAGAAGAAATTGCTGAAGATGAAGACTTACTTCACTGTGTGAATTCAGTTGCAGAGTGTGCGTCCGTACTTGTGGGAGACACATTTTCTGCTGTGGTTCTCTGTGTTCTAAATCCAGAAGACTTTTTCTGCCAGCGGTTGGACAGTGCCTGTAAGTGATGTGTGGAAAACATGATACAGGATATGTAGTATGGCATTATTTTTCAGGAGAGAGCGATTGGAGGGAGGTGTTGCTGGTTTTGTAGCTTGGCCTGAAATGGTGATTCACTGTAGCATTAGGCCATGCCCCAGTCAGTTAAGAGCCATGGCATTAGCAGAGGATGTTTTTGACAGCATTTGTTAATATTGCTTAATAACCTGTAAGGTGATAATTTGTAGTCACTCTGAATAGTGCTGAGGAGAAAGATGGTGTGGCATGGATTTTGGCAATCTAAAGTTAGTTTGTATCACAGAGATTTGATTTTTTTAATAGGTTCTTCCATGTGTTCCAGAAATGCATTTGAATTTACTTTATTTCTCTAATGCCTTGTTTCTTTAGCATGGGAGGGAAGTGTTTCCATCTAGGCCAGGTGTGTGCACTGAACCTCTTTGTTATGTAGTATGGGGAGAATACCCAAGTGTGAGAAGGCCAGATAATAGTGCCAGAACCTGCAGTGGTGTCTTCTGATATAGTGAAACACAAGACTGTAAGTAGCACTGTAGTGTGGCAGGGACTATTGGTGGTCTGCCACAGTGCCTGCAAACAGAAGTCTGAGAGAAAAAAGAGCAGAGTAAGATTGTGGGATGTCCTGCTAGCATTGTCTGAGTCAATGGGATTTTTTTCTCACCTAAAAGAGCTTTTGCAGCTGGGTGTGATCTGGTGTTTCTCCTGCAGTGGAGTACTCTGCTGTGTACTTTTGCAGCCTTTGATTTCTGGGTACACTCACAGCATTGTGTGTCCTTCAGAAAGAAGAGGTGCTTGTCATCTTGTTGTTGGAAGAGCTGTCTTCCTTGGTTTCCTTCTAGTATGTCTTCAATAGCTTGGTTCAATTCCTGCTGGCTTCAGTTTTGTTCCTGTGTTGAAGTCTGTGAGTTATTTTCCCTGACTCTGTTCTTTACCACTGTGATTCCTCTGAGTCAGGTGAGGATTCCTGTCAACCTTACTGATTGAGGAGTCCAAGTCTGTCTTGTTACAATGTTGGTTTTATGCTAAACACTATGGGAAATCTCCGTTATACTATGAGGTGTTCTTCCGGGCTTTGAACTTAAGATTTGTGTACTTTTGTAATAATTACAAGACACTGTGTTCCAAACCTGTATATTTTAACCTCAGATCAACTTGCTGAGCTTCAAGTGTCTCTTAAAGAACACTGTGACAAAATTCCTAGTAGTCCTGCTTTCCATCCTGCTGCTGGAAGCGTGTGCTGTGCCCAGTTCACAGGTATGAAAGGAGTGCTGTTATGGCTCTTAATTTGTGTCACTTTATTACAAAATAGAAATATTTCATAGTTATGTTTAGAAATGTTTCATGTAGAGTTTTTTATTTATGTCCAGTTTTAGCTGTGGATAACATTTGGTAGTGATTTAAAAACTTATAATAGCACTTTATAAAATAGTAGTTTAAGAGAAGAACATGAAATGGTCCCTTCATTGAGCAAATTCTTAATGCTGGGTTCATTTTTTATGTAAAGGAGCTTTTTAAGAGACTATGAAGAAATTTAGGATTTGATATGTTGGTGAGCACTGTTTCCCATGGCTGGAAATAAATGTAGACTTGGAATTTTAGACCCCCGCAAAAAGGACAGAGAAATGGGGTTATATGTAACGATGCTGCTCTGATAGTCGACTTCTCAAAATATTGCTTAGCTAAGACCTGGTAGTCCTGAATTGTGTATTCATAATGTAGTTTCCACCTAACAATTATCATCGATGTCAGGTTTCTGCAAGTCTAGTAACAAAATGGAATCCTGCCTAAACACGGGGTAGCATTCTGTGTGTTTTGTGCTGAGATGGTTAAGTCTGTATAAAATAAATACCTTTTTGTTTATTAAAATTAAAGTTTGACTGAGTATAGTAGGGTGAAGATGACTCTTTTCCTCACAGACCATTCTAATTTTCATCCAGCTTTTAACAAGGAAAAAAACCCCACAGCTTACTGTTCTTGTGCCTTTTTTTCTGGTCAGAAATATTGCTTTGTTGTCATGGGCAAACATCTCTGGTCATTTGTTTCTTTCAGTTTCCTCTGGTTTTGCTGCTTTAAATACATGAGATGTGGAACTGAACTGAACAGATACACTGATGTAAGTGCTTTTTTTGCACGTTCAGAGAAAACTAGTACTACCAGTAAGCTGTTTTGGCATTTGAATGGGTACTGGTTTCAGGTGCCTGCTAGGGAAAGCTGTCAGTTCAGTGCCTCGGAGGTCTTCATAAATTTGGATCAGCTTCTAGTTCTGTTTCTCAAATACTTCAGTTGAATTAAAATACTTCAGTTATTAGGTCTGTTGTGTGGCCTTTGAATTGCATGTCATTGTGGTCACCTGAGATACTGTTTGCTCTTTGTTTAAATGCATTGAATAGAAGCACTACATCCACGTAATGTGTATTTGAAGTGGGGGTGTTTATGGGAAGAGTGGATTTGCAATGCTCAACTCATACGAGGGGTGATAGGGTTTGATGTTTTGTGAAGGATTGTTGGACGAGGTGTTAAGGGGCATTGTTTAGTGTTTGATAGGAATGGTTGGACTCGATGATCCAGTAGGTCTCTTCCAATGTGGTTATGCTATGATTGTATGATCTGTGTGAACTGAAATGCTGCTACTTTTTGTTGAGGTTTACATTGTATTTTTATATACAATGCCTCAAAAATCATTCTCTTCTCAGAAGTTAAGAGCAAGTACAATGAACATGTGTATCTTCCTTTCCAGAAGACAATCTCTGGTACCGTGCTGCTGTTGTGGCGTATATTTCTGAAGATACTGTTTTGGCAGGCTATATAGATTATGGTAATATTGAAGCTCTTCCACTAACAAAACTGCGTCCTATGACTCCAAAATTAATGGACTTGCCAGCTCAAGCCATAAGATGTACCTTGGCAGGTAGGAAATAAATGATAGCTGTTTCCAACTGGATAGACCCAAATAAGTGGTGTTAGATAACAGTCACACCTGTAGTACATTACACTGAAAGATGGGGAAGGGTGGAGGTAACAGTAGATGTTATTTCTAGACTTCTTAATTGTTGTGGAATATCTACAAAACATGAGAAATCTTTTGCAGTATCCCTGGTGACGCATGGTTGTGTTTGGAAATCTGTATGTTAACATGGAAATCATGTATGTTAAAACAGATATGTTAACATACCTGTTAGGTTTTGCATGTGCTTTTGTTCTAAGCAGAATTCATTCATCTTCTGGATTTATGGAATTCTTAATTTTTTTATGGTTCTGACACTGCGGAGGAAGGTAAAGTACAGTTTTTCTATCTTGCAATTTAGAACCGTCTGTCTCCCTCCCCTGGGGCAAATCTAATGAAATTTCTGGTAGGCTCTTCTCTGTAGGCTTGTGAAATCTATCAAGTTAGAAAGGACATCAGTGCTTCCTAGCTTATCCTTCCTAGACAGGATCACAATACAATCTGTGTTTTTGATATACTTGTTTAACCTGCTGTTGAAAGCTGGTTTTCTGTGTTTGTTCCAGTCACTAGGCAAGAGAGCCCTTTTCTTCAGTAGCTTTCCTTTGCTTACTTGGTGTCTGTCCTTTCTTTACAATGCTTGATACTTAACCTGCTTTTCATTTTTTTTGATGAAGTTCAGAGCAGCATTCTAGCTTCTTACTTTGGAGGAAAACATGAAACAGTACTTCTCTTGTACGTAGCTACAGAACCAATGCATGTGGAATGTGACCTAAAGAAGGCTGTTCTGGGGTGAATCATGATGCCTATACCTGATGAGTGTTCCAAGACCAAGAAAGGTCCTAAACACATCATTGACACAAAGAAATGGTCACATATTTCCTGATTAGAGTCAAGGATTATTGATACATAAAATATAGTTTTTTGGAAGACAACTTCTGCCAATCTGCTGTTATAAAGTTCCGTTTATAACTTGCATTTTAGAAGTAAATTTAGTAGCATAAAGAATAAACTGTCCAGGAGGACACAGCTTATAGTGATAAGTACGTTGGCCAAGAGATGCCTTGCTTTACTAGGAACTATAGAATGTATTAATGAGACCAGAAGGCTGATGCTTCTTACAGACTTTCAGTCTAAGAAAATAGTAAGCCTGAGTTGTCACTTCTCTTTGTGTTAGACTGGTTGTATGTAATCTTTATCAGGTTTTTATAAAAGCCAAGTACAACAGAAGTTCAGAATCCAAATAATTGGGTTTGGAATCGCCTTACAAGCATGAGTGGGTTGTACCTTTCCATGTATTGTTGAGATTGTCTTCAGAATCTTTCCATGCTATGTAACTTTTTAGGTGTAAAGCCACCATCTGAAACCTGGACCTCAGAAGCTGTTTCTTCAATGAAACAACTGGTGAAAGACAAAGTGTTCATAGTAAAAGTAGTGAATAAAGACAGTTGCAGATCTGTGGTGGAGCTAACAGATGCATCAGTTACTCCAGCAGTGAATGTATCAACCTGTCTCATAGAGAAAGGCTTTGCAGTTGAGGATTCAGGAATGGCCTTGCCCGCAATCAGAATGAGTGATGTTAAACAAGCAGAAGGTGAGTAGAAGCATGTCCTGCTGAACTGGCATTGTTTAACCTCCTGCTGGAGTAGGTACAAAGAACAGAAGCTCTTACCTGTTAAAAAATTCACAGTCTGGCTCATCAAGTGCCAGAGCTTCAAGAGCTTCATAGCTATGAAGCTTTGCCATGATGAAATTGTGTTTGCTTTTGTGTCCATATGTGTATCTATGTTTGTGTGTATATGTATTTGTGTGTGTGCATACATAAGAGTTACTTTTGGAAGACTATACTGGTGTTTCTCTGGTTAGAAGTCTTAAAATTCTGAAGTAGGACATGACTAGTTAGTACCTCATTGTTCTTGGCCCTCATGTTTTTGCTCAGAGTATTTAATCTTCGTTGTCCTTTGTTTTACCCCTGAACCCACATGTTTACTCCTTAACTTNAAGGGTGGAGGTAACAGTAGATGTTATTTCTAGACTTCTTAATTGTTGTGGAATATCTACAAAACATGAGAAATCTTTCGCAGTATCCCTGGTGACGCATGGTTGTGTTTGGAAATCTGTGTCATGTTAACATACCTGTTAGGTTTTGCATGTGCTTTTGTTCTAAGCAGAATTCATTCATCTTCTGGATTTATGGAATTCTTAATTTTTTAATGGTTCTGACACTGCGGAGGAAGGTAAAGTACAGTTTTTCTATCTTGCAGTTTAGAACTGTCTCTCTCCCCTGGGGCAAATCTAATGAAATTTCTGGTAGGCCCTCTCTTCTCT
>WAAB01010171.1:76313-89313 GCA_013389865.1 Piaya cayana
GTGGGTTGTACCTTTCCATGTATTGTTGAGATTGTCTTCAGAATCTTTCCATGTTATGTAACTTTTTAGGTGTAAAGCCACCATCTGAAACCTGGACCTCAGAAGCTGTTTCTTCAATGAAACAACTGGTGAAAGACAAAGTGTTCATAGTAAAAGTAGTGAATAAAGACAGTTGCAGATCTGTGGTGGAGCTAACAGATGCATCAGTTACTCCAGCAGTGAATGTATCAACCTGTCTCATAGAGAAAGGCTTTGCAGTTGAGGATTCAGGAATGGCCTTGCCCGCAATCAGAATGAGTGATGTTAAACAAGCAGAAGGTGAGTAGAAGCATGTCCTGCTGAACTGGCATTGTTTAACCTCCTGCTGGAGTAGGTACAAAGAACAGAAGCTCTTACCTGTTAAAAAATTCACAGTCTGGCTCATCAAGTGCCAGAGCTTCAAGAGCTTCATAGCTATGAAGCTTTGCCATGATGAAATTGTGTTTGCTTTTGTGTCCATATGTGTATCTATGTTTGTGTGTATATGTATTTGTGTGTGTGCATACATAAGAGTTACTTTTGGAAGACTATACTGGTGTTTCTCTGGTTAGAAGTCTTAAAATTCTGAAGTAGGACATGACTAGTTAGTACCTCATTGTTCTTGGCCCTCATGTTTTTGCTCAGAGTATTTAATCTTTGTTGTCCTTTGTTTTACCCCTGAACCCACGTTTACTCCTTAACTTGTTTGACTGTGATAGCCTGTAGAATTTCATTTATACCTAAACTGCCTTTTTTCATTAAATGAAAAAAAGATTTGGTTTGAGAGATTTGCAGATTTGGTGATTACTTTGTATGATGGGAAGATTCCTGGCTTCTTTTGTATGAAGCATGTTAAGCCCCTCTTTTCCTTCTCGTGTCTGGTAAAACTGTATTATCTCCCAATCTACCTGTACTGAAAACTGAAGGAAGTCTTCTTGAGCTTCATGTTCAGAGAAAAATGCAAGCACTTTGAACTGCAAAGGTCTCCCAAAGTCAGAGGCCACCCACTTGGACTCAGGTTAGAAAGGCTGACAGTATTTGTGTGCTGCTGCCTGCCACAAGCTGTAAGAAACTTAACAGCCATGAAAAATACAGGAAGATATAACAAAATTCTGATGGAGGAAACAGTGGCTTCTCCAATGTGCCATAACTTCAGTTGCACATGAAGCATCCTACAACTTATGTTTAAATAACCCCCTTCCATGTACTGGAGTAAAATAGAGTGCAAATTTCTGTAGCCAATCTTCCTGTTAAACCTTTTGTTCTTTCTCCTCCTCAGACCATTTCCAGTGCTCTGATAGCTTTTTCTGCTTTCTGTGCCCTCTCCCCTGTTTCCCAGGAACCAAGGTCCCTCAGAGTCCCTGTTGTTCAGGTTATTGCCACCTTGTCTGTACTGTTCCTTACTGACTTACAGATGATTTGTAACAAGAAATTTGAGTGAGCATTCAGGATGTGTGATTTTTTTTTTCCTTTTCTCCCGTGTATCTTATTTTAATTTCTCTTCCTTCTTCTTTCCTCTTTACTCTCTAGAGGACATGGCAAACAAAAAAATTTACAGGTGGAATAAATTAACTCTTAAACAAACAGTAGATGTTGTAGTGTGCACGTTGTACAGTCCTGGAGAGTTCTACTGTCAAATTATTCCAAAAGACAATGGTAAGCTTATTCAGCTTTTTTCCCTTGCATCTCGATCTGTCGTTTTATCACAGTTCTAATACATTACTGTTTCAAGCGAACTTGTGGCACCGAAGCTTGCCTTTGAGTTTTGTGTATCTAAGAATATACATGGGAAGAAATTGGACTGTGGTATGTAGTGACTCAGAGATTGAAAATTTTGAAGGTAAGTAATTGGATAAAATTTGATCTAAGAATGTAGAGAAGTGAAAAGAGCTGCCATAACCCAGGCAAAGGATATCTAAATAGATGATGGCAAATATAAGAAATGTTCCCTGTGTCCATACAATATTTTCTGGAGCTCTCTTCTAGTGCTCTGTCCTTTTCTGACTTAATAGAACTTAAGAAGATTCAGTAGGGATAAAACAGCGTGAAAATGCAGTTTTATTTCTCTTGGACAAGTTAAAAATTTTTTTTTTCTGTTTGCACTTCTAAAGATTTGATAGCCACTGGCTTTTTAACCTACACTTGAAATTTTAGAGTGAAGGGTGTTTCTTGGACTAGTAGGAAGAGTTACTACTCTTGTACTATTCCATACTATTGTATGGAACTAATTTGTCAGTAACTATCAGTTATCTCACCCCTTCCTGCTAATAAGCCTGTCAAAGTTAAATAACTAACTCTGTGTAAAAGCTTCTTTTTTATGAAATCTAAAATTCATGGAAAGCTCCCTTCAAATCCTCTATAAGGAAGCTGTACCATGACCAGTATGGATAGAGTTCAAGTCAACTTACTTAATTGACCTCATCTTTTGTGGTTTTGTTCTTTTATTTCTGATTGTCAGAGTTATCTGCTCTGAACTTACTTAACACATCATTGTCTGAGTACTGTCAGAAGACGCCACCAAATGTTTTTAAACCGAAGAATGGAGAACCTTGCTGTGCTTTTTTCCCTGGTAAGTAGCAGGCTTAAAGTGTATTTGTTTTTACAGAGCGAACATAAAAAAAATCACAGAATTGCAGAATGCCAGGTTGGAAGAGACCTCTGGGATCATCTGGTCCAACCTTTTAGGGGATTTATAGTTTAAATGAGATGACCCAGAGTGCTGTCAAGTTGAGCCTTAAGTGTGTCCAGTGTAGAGGAGTCCACTTCCATGAGAAGATTATTCCAATGTTCAACTGTTCTCATGGTGAAAAATTTTCTTCTGGAATTCAATTGGATTATCCCCAGGAGCAACTTATAGCCATTACCCCATGTCTTCTCTGTGTGACTTTTGTAAAAGGAGTCTCCATCCTCTTTGACAGACACTTTTTATGTAGTGGTACACGGTAATAAGGTAGTAAATTAGATAGCTCATGGTTGTATTGGCCGAGGACAGCAAAGAGCTGGATTTATTGACTGAAAAATAGATACTGGTAAACCTAGAAAATGTGTGAAGTAATTTATTTATTTATTTTATTCAGAGGATGGTAATTGGTACCGTGTTCTGGTGCAAAACGTGACTCCAAGTGGAACTGTTGAAGTACACTTTGTGGACTATGGAAATACTGAGGAAGTACCACTGGATAAAATAAGGCAGATTTCATCCTCATTCCTGAAACTCCCATTTCAAGGAATTAAATGCTGGCTCTCAGGTGGATCTTTTTATGGATTCTTTCTCTTATAAGAGTTATTGCATTTAGAGACTTGCTGCTGTGGGGGCAGGTTGTGATGACAGGGTTGCTTCACAGAACAGTGTGTTTTGGTTTGGGTTTTTTTGTGATATATGTCTGGTAATTACAGGAGCTGTTGTTTTAGCCTTAGTGCACAGGGGAGTGGCATTGAACTGAGAGGCAGTGTCTCTTCCTTGAGCTCCTGGCAGTGCCGTGGAGTGGTCTGTTCAGAGGTGGCTTACTGATTGGAAAGGAACTTATATAGTTCTACTTCATCTCTAGCGCTTCCTAGGCTTTGGTTGCTGCCTTGATTAAGAGTAAATGTACTTTGGTCCAACTTATTTCTCAAACTTCTTGCAGGCAAAGGAGCTCAGGGCTTTTTATGAAGCAAGTTGTATTTTCAGTTTTCTGCTTTTTCCCTTCCCATACTAAATCACTCAAAATTCCACAGAATTATTTTTTGTTTCTGAAGTAGATTACTTAGTTTAAAAGTAACGAACGTGGAAACAAGAAAAAGTTCAAAACTATGTTTTTTTCAAGGCGCTTTCTGCTTTTCTTCTCTCATAAAACACTGTCTTTCTGCTCAGTTGATAAAAAGGCTATATTAGACTGATTGGTAAATAATCTTAACAGTGTTGTTTGTTCTAAGGCACAAGGATTTACTTGGTAGAATTTAATAAAACTTAGAAAACAAAACTCAGGAGTCTTGAGGAAATGAGTCCTTTTAGAGGGAAGGAGGAGAGGGGAGGCCAGTTAACAGGATGAAGTACGATGTGAACCTGTAAGGTAGAAGTAGCCACCTTAGTATTTTTGAGTTGTGCTTTAAAAACTCGTAAGGAAAATAGTGTTTAAGAAAGTCAATTTTTTTGAGGTATTTAGACAGCTCTCCTACTTCCTAGGTATAAAGCCGGGCAACAGCAAGTGGGTTCCAGAAGCTACAGCAAAATTCCGTGAGCTTGTTGCAGGGATAACGCTTCAAGCCAGAGTAACTTCCCTTACCAGAGATGGGGCAGGTGTAGAGCTTATTGACAATTCCTCAGGTCATCCAAAAGTCATCAATGAGATACTAGCTTCTGAAAAATTGGCTGTGAAGGAAGTTCTGCCAGATAAAAATAACTTTCCAAACAGTCCTGTTAATAAAAAAGGTAATTATGTTAACCTTTAGGCTGAAAAAGAATTTTCAGTATTTCAGCCTTTGGGTGGGATCTTGCTGTTATATAGCTGATAATTAAAACTATACATGCTTATTATATTGTCAGTTTTTACAGTTAAACAAGCTGCCCTGCAGGTGGCATTGCAGACAAAAAGAGCTAAAAGTCGCTGGGTTTGTATTGATTAATGCTGTTTGAATATTTGCTAGCAGAGGGTTACAGCATTGTTCAACTTGAGACTTATCACATGTTCACTTTCCAGTATGTTATTTTTAGATGCTTTTATTTTAGCTACTTTATGTGCTAATAGCTTATAAACAGCAGATAAGCAAGAATTATCTTGGTTTAGACTTCTCAAAGTGAAGACACAGTTGTCTCTAAAAAAAATATTCTGTAACAATTATTTGTGACCTGTATGTGCTTGGAGGAAGGTGGTACACTGCATGTTCTTACTGTATCCATCAGAAACCTCTCTTGGACACTGGAAGTCCATTGAATTTACTGTGGGCGAAACCGTATCCATCTGTGTAACAGAAGTTTTAAGTCCAGACTTGTTCTACGCTGTACCAGCTGAAAGTAAGGGTAAGAAAAAGTGTTCACTTACTAATATCAGTAAGGAATCACTTTGTAAGCTAGCTAATAAAATGAATGCCCATAGCGGACTGAATAATGTGGAAATGTAGCTCAGACAGTAGGAGAATAAAAGATGTGCCAAAAGTGGAAGCATGGTAGCTCAAAAGTGAGTACACTTTTCATAGAATCAGAGTTGTGTGGATGGAAAAGGCCATTGAGTCCAGCCATACCTCTCCACTACTAAACCAGATCCTTAAGCACCTCATCTAGCTGTTGCTTAAATACCTGCAGGGATGAGGACTCAACTACTTCTCTGGGCAGCCTGTTCCTGTCTGTACCCAAATGTGGTTGCCAATAAGTTGTTTTGGGGGGTTGTTTGTTTGTTTTTTCCCCTGTAGATCAAGAGAAGCTGGATAGGCTGTTGATTGAACTAGAAGAGTATTGTAAATCTTGTGAGAAACAGCTCTTCAAACCAAAAGTGGGTGAAGCTTGTTGTGCAAGGTTTTCAGGTGAGGCAGTTGTTTGTTCCTCTATTTCTTTGACCAGTGTCAACCACGACTTTTGCTTTTGCTTTAGGAAAAGGAAAAATGCTAACTCTAAAGTGCTTCCAGATCTCTTAATTCTGTTCCAAAGGATGGCTGGGCAGAGAAACCATATGACAGTCTGTGAGACAAAATAAGGAATAGGTTGTGCCCTGCAAAATGCATGGAGCTTTGAGAGGAGAGAATAGCTGGTTACTGTTTAAATGAACTTATTTGTGCTGTCCTGAGTCACAAGGGCATGAAAGTCATGGTGGAGCAATAGTGCACTTGCCTCTGGTTTGCAGGTGCCTAGGTGCTTTTTGTTGTTGCTTTCTGTGAGTGTGGGGTGATGACAACTGATAATTCAGCTGTGTTAGCCTCACAAGCTTTCTAGGCTCAGTGAACTCTTATTTCAAGTCAGAAGAGTTCTTAACATTGAGAGAACCAAATTTATTGTCTAACTTTTTCAGAAGAGGGGATAATCTGCTGATATGTTGTGTATATGATATTTCACATGTGACTCTTGTTCTGATCTTTTCAGGTGATGGCCGTTGGTACAGAGCTCTTGTTCTGAAAGCTTCCTGGTCTGCAGTGGAATTGCTGTATGCAGACTATGGCACCACAGAAACTTTACCACTTTCAAAGGTGCTGCCAATAACTGATTTGTACTTAAAGCTGCCTTTCCAGACAATTCTATGTTCACTTGCAGGTAAAAAAACCCCAACCCACAACAACAAAACNTGTACCTATTCTGATTATAGTTGTCATTCTTTAATACTGATAAACAGCATGATCTGCTGAGTTACTGCTATTCCTTCAAAAGCTGCTTCAGAAAGTGTGTTTTTAATTAATCGTCTGTAGAAAATAAGCTGTTTGTTTGAAAATATGATGCTAAATTTTCCTGAAATGGTGATAGTGTTGCATGAAAGATTCAAGCCATAAAATGAAATTCTTTATAGGATAAACCTGATGGTACTTTCTCTCTTTTCAGGAATAGAGAAAGGTGACTGGTCCTCATCATTACTTGACAGGTTGAAAGAAATGTTATTGAATAAATGTGTCACAATTACAGTGAAAGAGATTAATGGCAATGTTAATTCAGTAACAGTAGAGAAGCCTTGTGAAAATGGCAGCGTGAATGTTGTTGACAAACTGGTGATGGAAGGTTTGGTCAAACCCTGCAGGGCTGAAAGCTTACATAGTGAACATCAAGGTACATAGATAAGTGACGTTTCCTTCCAAAAATATTAGCATTCTGCTCTCTACCTGTTAAAATTAGCAGTGTCCATGTGCATTTTGCTCATTCACTTGCTTTGTTTTTTGTAGGCAGTGGAGGCGACTCCAAATGCTGCTGCGCAGAATTAAAAATGCAAGTAAGGTTCAGTCCAAGCAATACTCTCTATTTTACATTTTGTGAATTTAAAAGAAACCTTGTGGGGAAGGGAAATGGGAATAGGGAATATAATAACTAACCAGAACATTGAAGATATGTAAAGTGAATACCCTGACACTGCTTCTCAGTTTAAATACTTTGCTAATAACTGAAGCATCCTGAAACTGAGAGAGAATGGGGGATAGATCACCCAGACTTCATTAGTCTATTTGCCACACAAAGCTGTTTTGTTTGTTTTTTCCTAGAGTATGAAGACTCAGGAGAGTTAATTTTTGTCTGTTGTGTAGAGGTGGTTGTGGGTTTTGTGTAAACAGTGTCATTTTAACAAAGGGCAGTTGGGTTTTGTTGGTTTATTTTTTTACTAGTCTAGCTCTGTTTTGCTGTGGATGAGACTTGGCAGACAGCCACACACTTAGGAATACACATTCTTACAATGTGTATTTCACATAGCAGAGATTAATATTCAATATGTGCCATGGTTTCAGCCATGGAGCTAGGGCTGAGAAACTGAGTTCAGTAGAATATTGGAATTTATAAGAGTGTTTGCCAGTTGCAATATTTATTTTAGCCTTTTGAAAAATAGTGTCTCTTGCAGGTATGGCCTGTCCTTGTAATTTTTGAAAGCTTTCTGGTGTTAGGCTTATTTTTTATTTTAACTTAGGCTATTTATGAAAAATTAAAACTTTAGATAACTAGAAGTATACCAGAAAAGATGTATCAACCTTTCTCAAAATGAGGATCCTTGTCAGGAATGAGCAAGATTTTGAGTTTTAAAGATAAGAAGCCCTTTCAAGGGTCACTTGAAGTTGCCCCTTTTCCTCCAGCTAGAGGCAGCAAGTTCGAAAGCAGAAATATGCACTGTGGTGTTTTGGAGGTAGGAAAAGCATTTCTCTTCGAAGTCATTTAGGCTTTTACTGCTTCAGAGTAAGAAGTTTAGTGGCAGAAAGGCAGTAAAACTATGATGTTCCTGAATGTAGTTGATCTGTGTCCCACTGTCAGCTGTTGAATCGTTGTCCCTTCCCCCTCTATATCTCTTTCATCTTCCAGTTTGCTCTAGCTGACGTCTTTTTGACTCACTTGAGCCGCATTATTTTCTGTCATCCTTCTGTACTTGGGGTACCTCTGGCTCAAAGTCTCATGACAGCTGAAGGGAAAACAGATTGCAGTATAACTGAAAATACCAGCAAATAGATGTGTGAATAACCACATTTAGGATCCCCATCGCAGTCCTAATTTGAGTATTTAATCAGTTTGGTTCAAGGAAGCTGCTTCAGAAAATGAAAAGGAGGTGGGCTGGGCAGGGGCAGTCGGCTGTAACTCTACTGGCTTTTCCTCTTCTGAGGATTTTGCAGCAGGAAGGAATGGAGTATTAATTGAACTACTGTGGGCCCTAGCTGAGGTTGTAGTTTGAGAATCTACCGTAATCTGAAACTAGCAATTAAACAAAAAAGAATTGTCTATTTCTAATTATTTGTGCTTATTCCACAGCTTAAAAAGCATGAACAGATCCTACTCTTCTTTTTAAACAAGTATGGGAATCCAGATGGGTTCGCTGAAATGAAAAAACTCTTGGAGAACTAAGTCTGACGTGTGCCATGTTATTTTCTGTGTATACCTTTTGGGGAAGAGCAAGTTTATTCATCGGTTTAAAAATTAGTCACTTTGTAGAAATTCTGCAGTTAAGTACCTATATTTATCTACATGTTGGGATTGTTACTGTGAAATAAGTCCAGCGTGAAAAATTTCAAAGCTGCAAGCTAAAGTCTCGGTTCTGGTTTTGGTTTATATCACTCTGCTGCTACAGCTTCTTGCTTTTATTTTGGTGTTGAAGGCACATGTCTTTATGGCTTGGCCATTGCCTTGTGAATCTATTCTGCACATTTAACATTGGAAATTAGCGTAATTGTAAACCTGACTACAACTTCAGTACTGCTAATTTTACTTGACAAGCAGTATCATATCTTGATTAGTTGTACTTCAACATAATTTACAGTCTGAAATGAGACTGAAAATTATTCTTTGTAAACTTGGTTTCAGTATCATTAAAGGCTGAATATCCTCTTGGACTAAATGCAGGCAGTTCTCTCTAAAGCCAGTAAACACTTAAAACCACAGTTACTTATTAACATTTAAAATATTTAAGTATTACTCTGTAGTATCCATCTGTGGATATAGTTTTGAAGCAAATTACACTAAAGCTGCTTTGTCTGTAGCTACACTGCCAGGATTTCTACCCATTGAGATTTTTCTCATCATAATGGAAAAATCCCATCTGACAAAAACACGGATTTTCAGTATTTCTCTAAAACACAGTTGATAACTGCTTGTCACTTTTGACTAATCCAGTGATGATGTTACTAACGACTGTGAAATTTTTGTTCATAGAGCACAGTAGACACTTGTTTATTGAAGCTGCAGGGTCAGCTCTTTTGCATATGTTTTGCTTTTAGGCTTGAGATTAAACTTGTGAAAGTGAAATACTTTTGCATGACTTCATGTTTAATTACACTTAAATTGCTTCAGGTTACTTTTTGTTGCATCCTAGTCTGGTAGCTCCTGATAATTAGATGAACATTTGCACTTGAGTCTGGAGATTTTTTTATGCCTTCACTTCTTCACCAAGTCTGGGGCTGCCTCAAGTGTCCTCTGGCTTATGTGAGTTGCACAAGCAGTTGTCCATGCACAAAGCAACTCACTGATGCCTTAATCCCTCTACAGCTCATGTTCATTTTTCCACGTACCACCAATCGAAGCAACTGGCCACTACATTTCAGAAGATGAGTTTGACTGTGGTATTCAAAAGTAGCCCCTTTCTCTACACTTCATCAGCAGGAGAAAGGAAATCTGAATCTTTGCTTGTTCTACTCAAGCAAAAATCCCTGGCAAGGAGTGGTTGGTGTTTCACTTAGAGGGGGGGGGGGGGTGTAGGGCAGCACAAAGGCAGTAATTCTTCCAGGCAGTGGAAGACAAGAAGACTTCCTCTGGTTCAAAGACTTCGTTCACACCTTCGTTTCAGATTAAATCTTCAGGAACACTCATATGGGGTAAATCAAGCAAGGACTGTGGAAACCTTTTGGACTTCTTGAGGTATTCTTGGGTTCCTCTTGCTTTGTTTTTCTGTGCTACTTTTAATCTGTAGTTGGAATCAGTCCCTAATTTCAAGAACCATCAGCTATGAATTACATTTATCAGCCTGAAAGGAGCTTGTAGTGAGGTAAGTGCTGGTCTCATCTTCCAACTAAGAAGTGATAGGACAAGAGAGAATAGCCTCAACTTGCACCATGGGAGGTTTAGACTGGATATTGGGGAAAAATGACTTTATTGAAAGAGTGATGAAGCACTAGAAGAGGTTGCCCAGGGACCATTATTGTGCCTACTGAACCGTATCCTGAAGAGCCACATAAACACACTTTTTTAACACCTCTGGGGTATAGGCTCCACAACTGTCCTACAGCTATTTATAACTCCAAAATATATCAAGTGAACACTTTAGAAATAGTATTAACTTCAGCTGTAAAGAAGGAAAAAAAAACCACCAACCAAAAGCCCCCCACCAAAGAAAATGCCCTATTTTTTAAAATGGGCCCCTTAAGATGTTGTGATACTGAAAATGCCGGCAAACANGAGGTTGCCCAGGGACCATTATTGTGCCTACTGAACCGTATCCTGAAGAGCCACATAAACACACTTTTTTAACACCTCTGGGGTATAGGCTCCACAACTGTCCTACAGCTATTTATAACTCCAAAATATATCAAGTGAACACTTTAGAAATAGTATTAACTTCAGCTGTAAAGAAGGAAAAAAAAACCACCAACCAAAAGCCCCCCACCAAAGAAAATGCCCTATTTTTTAAAATGGGCCCCTTAAGATGTTGTGATACTGAAAATGCCGGCAAACAAAAGAGGTGTCATTCTGGAGTTTTAGAGAGCAAGCATCCTTTATCAGGCCTGGGCAAAGTCATCCCCATCAATCCTGTGCAGCCAGATGAGCTGGGGATGGAATACATTTCCCACATAACCTGCATGTGTGTAAACTTCCCAGAAATCTTATGCATCTTCTATTACTTTCCAGGGTCTAATTTTAATGTTATTATGAACTTCACAACAGTCAAATATCTTGTTCACTTGGATCCATCTCCAGCTCTGCCTGACCTTGCATTTGAGATGGAGGAACACTGCAAACAGGGAATTCCAGAAGATGAGACAGCTGTTCAGCACAGATCACACTGAACACAAGATGTTATTTCAATTGAATGAACAGGGTCTGGGAAAAAAAAACCCTGAAAGAAAGCATGCTGTCGGAGGGACATTTGTCTAACTTTCAAAAACCACTATACTTAGCTAAAACTTAACTCTACTTCGGCTTAAATCAAAAGCATTTCACTTTATGTAATAGCAACTACTCGTTGTGTCAGTAGGTGTGAATACGGTGCTTTTACTCACAGGTGGAGAGAAGCTTTCTGTGGAAAACCAAGCATTAGTGAAATCATTCTGTAAAGCAAGCAGACTCCTCTGTGAAGTCCCTTGATGGCTGTTGGTGCTCAGCACCCTTCAGTCTTTGCTTTTGCATCTGTGCTGCTGTGTTGCTATCAACCCCATTCTCTGCTCCAGAACAGCAAGAACCCCCAGTGCTGTCATTTCCAGTTGGAATATTTGGAGGAGCAGATACAACAATGGGATTCTCAAATGGAACCTGGAGCCATGTGGGGGTTCTTTGGGATGTTTGTTTCTAAATCCTGCTTATAAATGGTAAGATAGAATCATAGAATCACTAGGTTGGAAGAGACCCACCAGATCATTGAGTCCAACCATTCCCACCAATCTCTAAGCCATGCCCATCAGTACCTCATCCACTTGCACCTTGAACACCTCCAGGGAAGGTGAGTCAACCACCTCCCTGGGCAGACAGTTCCAGTGCCCAATGACCCTTGCTGTGAAGAATTTTTTCCTTAAAAAATGTGAGGAGAAGCTGTCACAGCTGAACACAATCTCAATCCAGGTGGGGCTGCTTATATGCCCACCAGGTGTGCGAGTGCAATGCAACAGTCTTGCAGAGAACAGGTAAAACGTGCCTCGAAATGCTTTTATTCCCACGGTTTTTTTGTTTTGTTTTGTCTAGTTGCTGACATCCTAAACCTCTGACTGAAAGGTTGGGGATCGTGTGGAGGAGTAGGGGTGCTGCGAGTAGGCTGGGTTTGGGGTGGGGAGGAGAGGGAGAGGGTGGTCTCACCCGGCTCCTCCTCCAGCTGCCCCGGCTCCTGGGACGGGAGGAACGGGGGAGCCTGCCTGGTAAGTCCTGCGGGGCTGGAGGGGCGGTTCCCAGGGGTGCTGGGCAGTGGAGGGGATATCCTGGCCCTTGCAAGGGGTTCTGGGCAGGGGTGTGGGCATCCTGATCTTTCCTAGCGGTGCTGAGCAGTGGTGGAGCAATCCTGATCTCTCTGAGGGATGCTGAGCAGTGGCGGGGCATCCCGGTCCCTGCGAGGGTTGCTGAGCAGTGGTGGAGCAATCCTGGTCTTTCCGAGGGATGCTGAGCAGTGGCTGGGGCATCCTGGCCCTTCTGAGGGGTACTGGAAAGCAGTGGAGCCATTCTGGTCCTTCTAAGAGGTGCTGGGGAACGGTGGAGCTGTCCTAGTCCTTCTCAGGGAGGCTGGGAGCAGTGGGACGCTGCCTCTGCAGCTGGCATTGCAGAGCCTCGGTGCAAGCCGGTGCAAGCCAGGGTCAGGGCTCTAAAGTCCCGTTTCTCAGCTGAGATTCCATCCCAGGTCAGGAGAAGCGATGGGACCTGGGGCAAGTGGAGCCCCAGCCTCCATGTGTTTCACCTTTGGTCCAGTTTCGTGATGCCCCAGAGGGCATAGGTTTTGCTCCCATCCTCAGTAACGGGGATGGATAACACTTGCCTTGTACAAGGGATGAATTTGTTTACTGTAATGAATAAATAATGCTACGCTGAGTTGTTAAAATAACAAAACCCCCACCACCCAGGCAACTGGAGCTAGTCTGTGCTGTAATGCTTTAATTGACTTGTTTGGAGCAGTTTTAGGGTGCGGCCAGGGGAAAAGTGCTGAGCTTGCCAGGA
>WAAB01010172.1:0-17230 GCA_013389865.1 Piaya cayana
GCTCTGAACCAACTCCCTGTAACCACTCCAGTACTGTAGTGAAGATCAAAGATTGCGAATGTAGTGTGTTACAAGAAGAGAATGTGGAAACTAAACAAACCTTGTAGGTATCTCAAAATACAGTAAATTAGTTGAAAAGCTCTGAGATGTACTCATGCTTCACTGTGTGTAAGATGATAAGAGAGAATTACTAATCTGATGCGGAGAGGAAAACCAAATACCTTTGACCCAAGTTGGCCACTAGTGTGCAAATGGAGCAATGGAGGGATGTTAATGAAAGCAGGAGGAACTGATTTTGCCTCCCTAGAAAACTAAGGGCAACATTCTATGACTGCTTGTTATTGTTTGTTAAGTTTCCTGCTTTTCTATCAAACGGGAGTGTTGTGGAACTGAAATTAATACAGAACTTTCAAATTTTGTTTTTTACTAAAGAAGGGAAGGAATTTATAGAAACTGAAGTTCATGAAGGAGATGAACAGCTAAATTTAGATTTGACCTTGTATTTGAAAATACAGGAATGATTTCCATTAGCTGGTTGTTGAGCTTTTGTAGCCTTCTGCTTGATGAAGCAATTTTATTCCTTCCCTTGTGAGCCTTTTTTGAAGAACATACGGACAGCAAGACTATACTTTGCTTTACAATATTGATTTATTTTAAATTGTGTAGAACCAACTCTGAATACAGATCTTTTTACGTACTCTCCTATTAGCATCTATAAAATAAAAGAAAATTAGATTATGGGAAGGTATACTTTGAAGAGACCCTTTTTAGAGACAGAAGCCATGTGATAAATTCTCATCACCACACCTCTTTTCTCTCACATACAGTTTTCTTTATGTATATAAATGCTCCTGTTGCTTGTAGTAGAGGAATAAGACTTGTCTAATCCTACATTAGTCTTTTTTGCAGATACTAGAACTATGTTAGTCCATTTGCAACAGTGCATGATTGCTTATGGAGCTGATATTTGTCACAAACCCCAGATTCTTCTGAAAATCACTGCTTTCTAGAATAAGTAGTTTCTCTCTTCATCTGGCATTTATTCTGTGGGTTCTAGATGTAGGACCTTTGATTTGTGATGCAAGTGATTTCATATTGATTAACCTGTGTCTTTGTTATTTACAATTTTTCTAATGATTGTGTCATCATCCAACTTCACCACTAATAATTTTTGCATTTTATTTTGGATCTGAGATATATATCTTAAAGTGTGCTGCTTGAAATAGGACACAGTGTGCCAGTTCACACCCAGGGTAACTGAAGACTTGGCACATCCTTTCATTTTGGCAGCTCTGCTATGGTTTTCTGACAGCTTTTGCCCAGATTTGGTAGTTCTGTATTGTCACTGTTTTCCAGCCTTAATTTAAGGATGTCATTTTAACTACTCAGTATTTGATGACCCCATGGTATTTTGAAGATGTACTCTCTTCTGCTTTTGTCCTTCAATTTTTTTTTGAGAAGGGAGTTGAATGAACCTGGGATGAATATTACAGTATTGAAAATTGTACTGAAATAGGTACATTTATACACCCTTACTTTCTTATATGGTTCCAAAGAAATTATTGCTAGAAGCTAATATTAACTACTCTTTGAATGGCTGTCAGTTGGAGTGCTTAAGATGAATCAGAGAGATTTCATTTGTCTTAAAGTCATCTTATTGTTCTTAGAAATGAAAAGCTTATGTCCTGTGGTTTTTATTATCCAGCAATTTAAGAACTATAGTTTTATTCCTTCGAGGGCTTTTAAAGAAAGTTTTCTAAGTAATAGGTCTGTTCTTATAGAGGAATTGAATTTTCTTTCTTCATAGACTGTTTTTGGTATCTATTTCACCCTAGCATTCTACCATATCATTTGGAAGATGATCATAGGGCTCCAAGCAATGTGTTAAATTCAACAGCTATCAGCTTAAATGATTGTGTCTAAAATTTCATATATCAAAACAGAACCCCAACAAAACCCCGTTCTTTTCCTCTTTTCTCCAGTGTGTCTCCTTATCTCCTGCCTTTTTTCCTCTTCCATTAACGAAGACTGAATATCTTTGGTACTCAAAGGTGTATTTCCTCTATTTCCATTCTAGATACATTCCATGTACTTATGAAATTAATTTTTTAATTAAAAAAAATATTTTTCCCCAATTATGTTTATAGTAGTGGAGTAGTGGTTTTCTTCATCAATCACAGCTTTATAAAGCTTTAATATCATAATTCCTCATGTATTTGTGGATGTAATATCATTAATTTCAAACTGTCTCTTCCATTTGCTAAACACAGTTTCTCACTATAAACATTTGTTCCTTCTTCTTATTTATACAGGCTTTAAAAAGCTTATAGAGATCATTTATAGATGAAGTTCACTCTCTTGGGTTAAAGCCATAAAATGGCTAAGTAAACAGGCCTAAATGTAGCAGGACAAAAATGGTTTCAATACTTAAGGGGACTAAAGTTATCCTAAAAGAACAGCAGAACTGTTAGTTGGCTGCTGAACATGAGTGTTGAATATTTTGGGGGTTTGGGTTAGGATTCTATGTCTAGTTGATATACTGTAAAATACTGACTCTTTCTGACTACCTTAAACCAATTGTTTTCCTGCCTTAAACCACGTGGTTTTGACTGCAGCAGAGTCAGTGCCCTTCAGCCTTATCTTGCTCTTGCAAGAAGCCCAGCTGCACTTGCTGCCCAGAGGGGTCATGCTGTAGTCTTGCCAGTAAGGAGAGCAGGGGAAGAACAATACCTTGGACTCTCCTTGGACCTCAGAGTGCCCCCAAGCTCCCCCAGACTCAGTCCCAGAACTTTTCTAGAAGAACAACTGCACAGGCACACCAAAATACTATAATACCGTGCAAAAAGGGTATTTGCAGTGTACCTGCCATCCTGGGAGAAAGAAGAGGACCAGAGCCCAGGTGGTGTCCTTACACTTTGCTCTCTCTCTCCCTTTCCTCTCTGTCTGTCTTTCTGTCTGCCTGTCTTTCTGTCTTCTTAACACAGATTTAACAAGCCAATGCCAATCTTATTCCTATGAATACCTGTACAAATAAATTGTGTTTAAAGCAATCATTTACCATTGATTTGCCTTCATTTAGCCTCATGGGTACTGAACCCATAAATTTTAGGGGGAGACCCCAGGGTCTTACCCCAGTGACCCCTGGACTGTCCAGGCTGTGTCGCTACATATACTTTCTCTAGTTGCTATTTATTAGTTTGCTCCTTGAGTCTCTGTTTTCTGAGTTTAGAATTATCTAAGTAGTTGATGGCAAGCTCCATAAGGAAGAAGGAAAAGTCTCCAGACCACAGTTTTCTGATGTTGACATCAGAGTGAAGGCTGAGGAAACCATTAGGCTCAGAGTATGACTATGGGCAGATTATGTCATCTAGATTCTCCCTTTTTCTTAAATGCGTGTATGCTTCTGAGGACATTGACTTCTGGCTTCCTGAAGCTCTTCACTTGACTGTCTTGCAGCAATGCAATTGTCATGCTAGGGATGAAGTTATTTGGTAATTTATTAAACCAGTTAAAGATCCTTCAGAATCCAAAATATTGTGCCTTAGAAGAAGGCAATTTACTAAATGATCCTGAAACTATACATATTTATATATATATGTATGTATACATATATATATATATATGTATGTCATTAAAATAATTTGTACTGCTTCTAACACCTAGTATTAGCTATAAGGAGTACTGAAAATAGCTACTTGGTAAGAAGTTTAATAAAAACCTTATGTAACTTCACATTTTGCATAACAAAAGATCACAGCAGCTGAGAATAGAAAAATGTGCTATTATCATAAGTAAGTACTCCACGATGAATATTTATCATCTTCAATTTAAATTTAAGTAAACTTTGTTGTTCATTAATTTTCTTCTTCCTTTGCCTACTTTTTACCTGGATGGCTCTATTTTAAACAGACACAATGAAGAAATTAGTAATGACTGAATGTTACCTTAGCTCAACTTAAAAACAGTGCCAAAAGGTATTCAAATGTTAATGTAGGTCAACATCATGCCACTAGTGAGCTCTGACATAAAGCACTGTATATTTTTGTGTGCTCAAGGTCAGCATCAAGTTCTTTCCATTAGTATTGTTCACAGTATTCAGTGAGGAGCTTTACTCCTTGTATTTGTAACCAGATTTTTCTTTTGATATTGCATACCATCTAAGAGCCTTCTGGGCTGGATTATCATTTCAGTTAAGTAAGTGTTTTAACATTAGCAACCTCAGTAAAGCCACTTTATAATATGGATCACCCTGAGTTTTTTTTTTTAAACATCTTGATAATTATTACTTTATCAGAGGGGATATGAGAAATAGAAGGCAGCAAAGCGTCACACAAAATAGCAGAGCAGTCCAGGACTCCATGCATTTATTGAGGTGTTCGTTATAATATCTGTCTCATTATGTAAGTGATGATTCCTTTAGAGCATTCAATACCCAAATTAGTTTTGACACTCCACTGTGCTAAGTACCTATCTAATTCTACATTTTTAAGGCACATCTTGAACAAATTTTGCTTATTATTAGTGATACAAAAAATGCAGACCTGTTAAATGAGTCAAAAAGCTTGCATTCCTAGCACTGAACTTCGAATTAAACTCCCAAACAATGGAATTATCTATTACATCAAATGTGAAGTTTCACACTGAATAACTTCTGAAGAGTCCATTTCCTGTGATTTCTTTGTGAAGAAAAATATGCTAGTTGGTATTTTTAATTTCTTATGATTAAACATTCTGGTTTATCATAAATGTGCCACTAAGTAGTGTATGGCATAGTAAACAAATCCCAGAATGCTAGGGGAGATGTGTAGAAGTGGTTAAAACATCATCACCCTGTTGTATTTATCACTGAAATATGGAATGTGGAGCACATGCATATAAAACCAGTTGAGGAGACAGGTTGTCATCCTTCTGGATGTATTTGAGAAAATAACACATTTAAATGAAATGCCATGGAAGATTAACAAATTGGTTATGTATAAGCTGGCTTCCTATGTCCTTGGGCTCCCAGTGCTATATCTAGCCCTCTCAGTGCCCCTCTGATACAATTTTAATTTGAACCACAGTTCCTTATGCTGATTTGAGTTGGATTTTTTTTTTGTTGTTTTATTGCTGCTGCCTTGCAAGGGGAGAACTAGGTCTAAAAGCAGGAAATATGCATACTCTATAGTAGTTTTTTTCTCTGCTTCAAATAGAATACCTAATTTTAAAGGAGTATGGAATGCGGAAACTTCTGAACTCTGTATTGACATTGTGATTAAAAGAATTTCTTTGCAGAGTTAAGAAAAGTAAAATAATGGCATTCTCTAAACAGTATTGATTGCATACATTCAGTGTTAGATACATGAGAGAAAAGAGCAGGTTCAAGAAACAAATATCATCTGCTCCACTGGTCCAGTACACTTCCAGTGTAAAGTGTCTCCGCATTTTTTTCTTCAGCATTTTGGGGACCATTTAAAACTTAATCAAGTGAGGTAGCAACTCCCTGCATATAGAGGGAAAACGTAAGTAGAGGAAAACATAAGTAAGCAAAGTTCTGCTTCTCCTGCACAGAAATACACTCTCTTGCATTTGCTTTTTTTGCTAACTTATTTTATTCATTTATTCTCTCTGATTCCAATGATTCTTACTATTCAAAACATTGTCATTAAAATGTCATTTGCACAGAAGGATAAACAGTAGGATGATCAGATACAGGCTGCACAGGAAATGGCATAAGCAGTAGCGCAAACTTTTTAGAGCCGTATGTCCTTGAACTCCTTCCTTCACTGTGCTGGAGGTCTCCAGAGGCCACAGTTGTCAGAACACTCTGTCTCAGCCACAAATAGCCATACCATGTAGCCCAAGGCAGAAGTAATAAGTCAGCTTGCCCTTTCTCCTTTTTTGCTAACACTGTAGTAAATTGGTTGACTGCTGTAGAAAGGATTATGCCTACTGTACCTTGAAGGAACATGCTTGTGAAATGAAGAGGTGAGAGTAGTGGTGGGGAGGTGCAACGCTTGCTAATTGTTTCCAGAGTTTTACAACAATTGTTTACTGGTGGCTAGCACAAGACACGTCTGGAGTCTTACTTCATTGTCCAAGGAAACTCAGTGATGCCTCTAACTCACGCATATGCTCCTGTTTCTCATGGTAAAAGCCCTAATAGAAGTTCAGCAGCAAAGCAAGCTGGCTCACGGCAGCATACAACCTATATCTTGCAGGTTTAACCTGACCTTTAGGGATTGAATTAACACATTTGTATCAGCAGTAATCTTTTTCCTCTTTTTAAATTTGTTGGACCTCCATGGTAAAAGAAAATCTGTTCCCACAATGTTACTGATACTTTCCTGAAAGAAGACAGACTATTATATAAAATTTCCGAATTATGCTAGGCCATAAGACAATAGCTGTAGAGAATAATACCACAGATGCTTGAATAATGTGAGTCCTGTTCTTTGGACTCTGCATTTTAGAGGAAGGTGTGAAGCGAGACAGAGGTGCCTTGGAGTGTGATAAGGAAATGCCTGAGGAAGGAGATAAGTTTGTTTGATGAGAAAGAGGTGTTTTCCAACAAAGCCTTTCCAGAGACCAGCCCCTACTGGGATGCACAGTACTGTGGCTTTGGGTTGTCTCTGTTGCTATTGCGTGGGGGTCCCAAACCAGACAAGACACTGCTGCATTCTACCAATATTACAGGTAGGAGATCAGAACTCAGGAAATGTCTATTACTGACATCTTGAGACTTGACAGAATTGATGGTAAAAAATGTCAGTATTTTTCTTCTAAGTTATAGGAATGCAGATGTGTAAACTTTGGTGAGATAAAAATTTGCTTCCAAGCCTGAAACTAAAATATTTTCATAGCTGATTTTGCAACAATGTCTTTCTTATCTGCTCAGCTGCAGGTGAATTTAAGTACATACAAGTTAGAGAATAAGAGAGGGAGCAATTGCAGCAGTGAGAGGTTTTAGAATCTGATAAATCAGCCTGATTGAAGCTTCAAAACAGAACTACACTAGACTGACATTTAGTAGAAATACATATTGCCAGTGGTTAGTTCTTAAACATTATTAATTTTTATTACTACTTCAAAGCAGTCAATTCTTATTAATAAGTTTATCCTAAGTTAATAGTAGTCTCAGAATGCTGTGTAGTTAGTGCTGATGGACATGATCCTTGGCCTTAGTCACTCAGATTGAGATGATGAGGCTATAAAGCTCTTCAGTGAGGGAAGATAGAACCTTTGTGGGAAAAGCTGCTTTTCCCTATCCTTTCAAACCATTGGTGTTTCTACATTCCTTATCACTTTTATTGTTACGTGTTGCACTTAGCTGTATTACAGAATGCTTGAACATCGTAACAGTGTATGTTTATGTCCATTTAGAATACTTATGCCTGTATTTAAGATAAGCAAATATTAATTGTATCCTGCTTAGTTTGTTTCTACTTTGTGTGTGTAACAGGTCTCTACTCTTGCTACAGCACTGTAGCATCTTTTTTGTAGTTTATTTTCATAGCTAGCAACTGTAGCTCATGAGAAAATGTTCATTTTCCCACAATCTAAGCTTTTCTAATGTAAATTTTTTATACTCTTCTGTGGTTTTTTTTTTTAATGATACTTACTCAGTTCATGTCAGTGCTTGAGAAGATCAGAGATTGGCAAAGGATTTTTCTGTAACAGTTATAGGAACACCTTGTGGGAATCCTATATGGATTCCCTGGGTTCAAGCAGAGGAAGAGCTACACTCCCCAAGAAAATTATATTTCTCTTCCTTTCTACTTCTTGTCAAACAGAGGCTGTTTGATATGCTGATTGGAGGTAACAAAAGAATCAGACCTTGCAAATCACTGGGCACTTCTAAATTCTTGTTGTAATTTGAATTCTTGATCATAAGGTGAAGTGATTCTCCCCTGCAACACTGCTCTGGTGAGCGCCCATCTGGAAAAATGCATCCAGCTCTGGAGTCCTCAGCACAGGGAAGACAAGGAACTGTTGAAGTGGGTCCAGAGGAAGGCCACAAAAATGGTCAGAGGGATGGAATACCTCTCCCATGAAGAGAGACTGAGATAACTGGAGTTGTTCAGACTGGAGAAGACAAGGCTCCAGTACCTAAAGGAGGCCTGAAAGAAAGCNTTAAAGTACAAAGTGCTTAATTTTGACTTGTAGGTTTGTACTAATCAGTACCTTACACTACTGAAGGTCTGGGCTATGGTGGGGTTTTAACTTGCTGGAGTAGTGCTTTCTGAGCCTCTACAGCACTGTAGTTTCACCATGGGCTGCTGTGTTGGCATATATTTCCTTAAAGAACAAACAGCTACTTTACAGCCTCGATGCATATTAATAGAAACTACTCATTTGTATGTTTTGTAGCTAGCAAAAGCCCTGCCTGTATCCATACAAAAAGGGCTTCCCATGAAACAAGTACGTACTTACGGACACAAAGATAAAATTTGGAATCAGGTAATTGTTTGACCTCTATATTTTTAATACAGACATCTAAAAACATCACTTCTAACTGAATATTTTAATACCCAGAAACAATATTCTGTTTCTCTTACTGCTTTTTTCATTGTTTCTCCCATGGGGTGCTCTTGTTTAATAACTACAAATCACTAACCTTATGCTCATCATGTATTTTACTTAACTGTGTTGCATGCTGGCAAGATAGTAACTGTTTTGACAGTGCTTGATCTGTTTTAATCACAACCTCTCCTAAAGCACTTTGCAAAGATGTTTACATAGAAAGCTATGATAAAGACATGGGGAAGGGGCTGTAATGCAAATGAGCAGGAGTTTTTTTATGCTGCTTAGGCTTGTTCATCTGTATGCAACTGAAACCTTCTTTAAACTCTGGAGTGTCCTGAACTCTGTCACATTTTAAAATGAGATCATTTTATATTTTTTTTGCTGGACGATTGCAAAATGAGATCTAGAGCAAACACAGCTTTGATCTCACCTTCAGAAACAAATTTTGTGTCTAAGCACAAAAACTACATTTTTACCCCTTTACCTCAGTTCTTCCTATGAATAGTCTTTGTAATATTACTTTTTCTTTTTAGTTTTCTTACCTGCCCCCATAATTGTTGGTAGTTTTTCTGTTTCTCAGCTGGGATGTCTCAGCTGTGGTTTATATCACTGTCCTTTGAGTAGCAGCTTTCCCAAATGTCTTGGATCTTTTTTTTGTTGTCAGTATGTGGTTTTGTTCTTAAAATAATGTTTTATTTTTTGACTAAAAAAAAGGATTCAGGACATGAATATTTCCAACCAAAAGCTAAATAAGATCAAAATATAGAGGCAACAATATCCCTATTGCTTTTCCTAGCTGACAAATCCTTCAGTCCTACAGATACCTTGAAATCACAAAGGAAAAATTTCCTCATGTGGTCTCACTTGTCTTTTCTTTAGTAAAAAATCCAGAACACTTGGTAGCCACTTGCCAGTAAAAATCAGTTTTCAGTTGCTTCTGGCTACAGTCGTATGCAGTGAGTGCATGCAGCTGTTCAGAACTTTCTGCTTGCCCAGTTAGCATGACCTCAGGTAATCCTGCTGGAAGACAGGAACACATGTCACAGTGAGCTCATCGCTTACCTGACAGTGAGCTATATTGCAAGGCAAATCTGACAATTAGGCTGAGCAGTATTCTTTCTTTCCTGAGGCCAACATGTTAAGGAATAGGACTTACAAATTTTGTAGCAAATATAAACAGGCACTATCATTACATTCTCATTGTGAATTTCCATATTTTATTCTGATCGTAAATTCCCCAAATTTGTGTGGTCTTCAAGAGAAAGGGTGTTTTAGCAAAAAGCTATATATTTCAAAATATGAAAGATACAGACCTTATTATTACTGCTTCCTGAGGTCTCACTTAAGTGACTGGAGTCTGGCATGCTCACTTGAAGCACCTTTTAAATCACAGCTTTTTCTCTTTTTGAAGGAATGATGGTGTCAGTAGGGCATATAAGTTATTAAATGCATTGAAAAAACAAGTAATTTAGGGTGGTAACCAACAGTTATGAGGTCAAATGTGTCATTTTATGATACAATATTTCTGACAAGTATATTTCCCACTATGTTATATTGTGTTATATCTAACCATATGTTCATATATGTGAGAGGGTTTTTTTGTTTGTTCTAGAATATTGTGACATTGTTGCTGCAGTCAGTGATGCACGTCAAATTTTTTTTGTAAATGAACATCTTTAACTGTAAACATTCAAATTTTATGAATCAGAGAGGACCAGTCAAAATAGACTGTGCTGGATTTTGTTACATTTTATGAAGTATTTCATTTTTTTGTTAATCAAGTGCTTCTTTAGACTTCTGGTTAGACTGAAGTCGAAATCCCAGAAAAACAAAGCTGATTTTGTTATTCTTACTAGAAATTTGCTTAAGAATTCAGTGGAAATTCTAGGGAATGGGGTAGTACTCCTTGGAGTCAGATGGTTTTATGGCATAATAATGGTATCTGATACATTGAGATCAGTGCTTACCTCAGAAATGGATGTTAGAATGCAAAGACATGGATGTTAGAACCACCTTGTGGTTCTGGCGTGTGAGAGAACTGGTGAGCCTGCTTGCTAGGAATTTATCTTGGACCTCTTTTCTCCCTGTGTAACTGACAGGAAAGGTTGCTGTTGATAACTCTCAATTAAAAAAAACATCAAGGAAAATTCTGTTTAGTAAAGAGCATACTGAATCTTAGTTCTTGATTAGTTCTGTACTAAGCTAAGAACCTTTCATCTATGCTTTCGATTTTTTTTTTCCTCCTTCAGTGACGCACATAATACTGATCAATCAATCTTTCTCACAGTATCCATCATTCAGCAGTCTCCTGTCTGGAAAAGTAAGTTTCATGTATATACCATTTATTTGGTTAGTTGTGGAGATTTTTCTAAAGATACTCCCCCATGTTAATAAAATATCTGTGGCACTGATTGAAGAAATAAATGTAGAAATTACATTTGCAGACATCACTATTTTAAACCTACATTTACATCTTCTCTTGTTTCTAAAGAAATCATGGGCTTATTTCTTGAAGACAAGTGCTTTAGTTCACCAAAAGACATGTATCTAATCAACCAAACTTGTCAAGAGCTGGTCTGTGTTTGGGGTAAAGAAACAAAAGAAAAACAGCATACAACCACACATCTGCTCACCCTCCCTTCTAGGCACAAGCACACTGCAATAGTACACAAGGAGTTTGAAAAATATTTTTTTTAATCAGGTAGAATACACTCATTATGTTTGTGTTCTGTACAACATTCAGGATACAGAAAACAGTGACCAATTGTCACTTTATTGCTCCAGCTTTTATTAAAGAGATAGTGAGATCGACATAAATCGTGTCTATAGTAGAAATGAAATGATTAAGGAAGAATATAGTCACAACATCAGTGTCCCCTGCTCTGAAAATAAACCCATTCACTTATATATCAGATGGAGATGATCATGCAGTGACAGCTTAGTATTCTTTTGATGTTATCTACCAAATTGTATAAAGTAAAACATTTGTCTTTTAGTGTCACTATTCATTTTCATGAAATACATTCTGCTCTGAATTATAACAGCAGTATACAAATACTGGGGACATTTTAAAATTTAAAGAAATAAGTTATATTCTAGTCTTCAGGAGTTATTGTAGGAAGCTCTTTTAAAGTGGGTGATAAAAGATATACTAATCTGTTGGGAATTGTTTCTTTAAGTACCCTGGCAGGGTGGAGCTGGGAAGATCACTAAAGAGGTAAATGAATCTGTTGTGTTCTGTTAATAAAGTAACCTAAAGATGGAGGGCAGGAGTTTGCAACATAGCAACAAAGTTATGTGGGTTGGGCAGTTGCCAAGGAAGACTGGTTGCTAGGGCAGAAGTGACCAATTAATGTTTACCTCATGTTTGGCCTGCT
Organism: Piaya cayana; assembly: GCA_013389865.1. Classification (NCBI taxonomy): domain Eukaryota; kingdom Metazoa; phylum Chordata; class Aves; order Cuculiformes; family Coccyzidae; genus Piaya; species Piaya cayana. The sequence goes on from WAAB01010172.1 coordinate 11,883, forward strand.
TGGTCTATATAAACAGCGAGTTAACCCATAATAAAGGACTTCATCTGAAATCATATTGACTTGTCGTGAGGTTCACTTGCCCCTGCAGCACTAATCCATTAGGAAACATGTACTGATATTTTATCTGCTGTCCTGTAGGTAGTATTTCAGTTTTACATTTCAGTGTCTATGTATAGAACACAAGTAAAGGTAAAGCAAGCAAATAAAATTAAGGGAAATAGTATGTTACTTGCATTGTTTGGGCTTTTTTCCCTCCTTGTTGTTTTTATTGCAATGGATCTATTTTTTTTATATCTTATGAGTAAAGTGTAAGTTTTACCATGGATCTTTGAACACAGATGGATCTTATCCTCTGGGAACAGAAAGAGAAAATAGAGTGGGACTATTGAGTGTATATATGTAAATATCAGCTCTAATCACACATGCACCATGAATACACACTCTATGGTTTCAAAGAAATGCACTTGTCATAAAACTAAAATGATTTAATGTATCTAAGATTACTTTTAAAATTATTGTGGTAGGGTAAGAAAGGTACAAAATATAAGTAAAGGCAGTTATTAAATTCCTTCTGAATATCAGTTTATGTAAAACTTGAATATATCCTTATGGATTATTTGATGGTATAGTGCCTGGAGAGTTAGCTCTGTGGAGCTTATTGAGAAAATATAATTTTTTATATAGAAATGAAGAATTAAACTGTGGAAACACATAGTAGGGAAATGCATGGGCATATTTGCTACATCAAGAGAAGTTTTAGTGGAAATCATGTCTTTTGAAGTGTTTTAAGAATTAAAATCTATGCAGAATTAATTAGCAAGTCTGTAAAAACCACTAGAATACAATCTAATGCAAAATTTAGTATTGGTGGTAGGCTTGCAATCAAAGTTCTGTTTTGCTTTAAAACTTAAAATATGCAACAAGCATATTTCCTATGAAAAAGTGAGTTAAGAATAATAGGTCACACAGAAAACTTAATGCTCTGAAGTCTAAAGTGTCTCAATTCTTTAGTACTCTTTCTAGAAAGTGCAAAACATTAATATACCATCATTCATAAAACATTATGTATATAAAACATTAATATACCATCTCTAAATAATTCCTGGAGGAATTAGTATAGTACAATGTTCTGTAATATTTCATTTACCAGAAGAAAAAGGCACAAGGCAGCTTAAGTGGAGGATATGGTTTATTTTTATTGTTTGTCTCTTGTCATGTTAATTCTTCTTTGATTTATTTTAAAGGTGTGCTTATCAGTTAAGAGATCACTCATGTGATAATCCAAGAAATCTCTGAATAAAATTAATTTCTGTTATAGTCTGCAGAATGCTTTTGTAGCAATTCTGGCTCACCTTAACCTTCTATTAAGATCTCAAATAAACTCAAATGGGTTATTATTAAATGGTGACACAAAGTCTGTGCTAAACGTGGTAGTTAAGGCAGGTAGAATTCTGTCCTTTTTATGCTTTATAATTTTTTTTAAAAAGTACTAAAAAAGGACTTTAACAAAATGTACTAAGGTTAGAACTGAGAGAATATCTTGTTCCATCCATGCTATGTAATTGGTTCCTTTATACAGTAGCTATCTTCCTCTTGTTATTTCTCATCACAGTGAAGCTATACTAGAAAATGGTAATCATTTGTTCCTTTCAAAGCAGAATTCTCAGTCTGAAACTGCCAGTGTAAGGTTATCATTTCACCCCTAAGGATTTTCAATCTAAGTCAAAGTTGAGATGTGGTGGCAGGTAAAGGAAACTATATTACTGTTAGCTATGGCAGAAATTGATACTTGGAAGAAACTGGAAGAGGAAGATGAGAATTCTCTTGAACTTGGGAAGATAACAGAAAATGCTTTGGTGATCCCAGAGAAGACCATGCATAAATCTAAAGTGATAGGAGAATAAGGAAAGAGTGCTTGAGGTTAGAATGTGCCCTACAATAACAAAGGACATGTGAGAGGGAAATCAGATAAAAGTGAATTGAGTACAAATAAACATATAGCATGTTGTGAAGTTATGGCCTGATACATAAGAGGATCTTAATTTATAACTGGGGTGTAATGGATTATTCTTGTTATTAACTGCCTGGAGCTGGTAGGGGATATTAATAGTAACCTTCATCAGTCAGAGCAACACACTAAATCCATCTATCACTTGCAGGTTGTTATCGAGTATCTACTCTAACAAAATGCAGAACCAGGCTTCAAAGCAACTTGAGGCTTTGAGACTGATGCAGAGAACAGCAGCTTATATTTTTGTATGGTCTTATTGCCTAAATATGTGTCATCCTTTTCCATTACCTTGTGGTAGGGATATGCATGTACTGACCTTGCTGAATGACTGCAGCAAGTTGTGAATAATGCATGAAATACAAAGCTTCTGCCCAGTGCACAAAGAATATAGATAGTGTTGGGCAATCAGGGCTGGTTTTGAACTGTGTTCTCATGCTAGCAGTATTCACTACTGTCCTAAAAGCAGTCCTTTTATGAGGGGAAGGCCAAAATACATTAGAAAGTAAAATTATTTTGAAATTGAACTATTTGTATTTTTTCCATTTTTCCTGTAATTTTGCAACTTGATAGCTGTATTAGTTTCTAATGCTTCTAGACCACTGTTAGCTATTACAATTTTGCCTTCTCCTGATATACATAGATGCTTTTGAAATTCTGATATCCCATAGCCATAGCTAGATAGAGTGTTCATCTGGCACGACAGTAAACAATTTTTTACCAAAGATGATTATAACCACAACTGATGGATATCATACTTAAAATGATTGTAAACAAGTTTCTTAAGCAAATCACTTAGCCATGATAAATTAAGTTATTCCTGCAGATAGATAGTACTGAGTTTCAAACTCTTTTCTGACCCCATATAAAATATGTGTTAAAGATGAACTTCATATTCATCTGTAAAGGGGACAGTGAATATGGCTCATTATTATCTCTTCTTGACTCTTGATGGTTGGAGTGAGTTATTCTGTATTAGTTGGCTGCTCTCTCAGTTCCCAAATGCTGTGTTCATTTATGTGAATGAGAAAAAAACTGTCTTGGGTGCTTGAGAAAATAAAGGTAATTTTAGTCTTTTGTGTTAAAGAGCACAAAGTAAAATTAAACAAAACAGGAAAAGGTTCTTAGGCAGAGATTTGGAGATGGAGCAAGGAATAAGATGAAAATCTGGATATGTAATGCAATTGAGAAAGCTAATGTTTGAAAATGGTAGACACTGCATTAAGATTCATGATCATTTTTGGCTTCATGAATTTATTTTTCTTCTTGAACCCCGATTTCATCGCTGTCTGTAGTGATTGGTGGGTTAATTGAACATTTTCTGTTATAATTTCCTAATTTGAGCAAGGACTTGAAACAAAACAGTGTCTGAGTAGAGTCTTTCCTCAGTCTTTCCTCGTAATATTTTCCCTTTTTCTCACATTCTGACTGCTTTACTTCTACAGTATTTGGGATCTAAGTCACTGATGAAGAAACAGAATGAAGATCTGCCACATATCATTTGTTTTTTCACTACTTTTCTATAGGGGAGAAAAAAAATGATATAAAGTTTCTTTTTAAATAGTTTTGCTTTTTGGCTCATCTTTTGAAAGCAAGGGATTTTTTTTGTAGGTATGCATGCTGTTTTGTGTTAGATAAAAGAATTGGTGGGAGGCAGCCTTTGATCATCAGTTTCATGCATGGCTTTGTAGCAGCTGGTACCACAGCTTTAATGGGACTCCTGGGAAAGTTTGGTCTCCTGTTTTGTTTATGGTGGCTGAAGGTTAGATAAGTCTACTGCAGCGTTCAACCACAAGGAGCTCATTCGTTGCTGCATTTGGTCCAGGCTGTTGAATAATCGGAAGAAAAGAAGCTGAATCTATGTTCTATGAAAGTCTTATGCAGAATAGATAGAGATTCAAGATATGTCTGGCGTAGTTCCTCAGCCTACCTAACAGAGGAGGATGATGACAGTTTTCATGAACAGAATTTCCTAAGGATTATTTGTGCTTTATTTTGATTTGTTGGACTTCAGTAATCCAGATGGAAAATGACAGAGGTGCAAATAAACAAGGGTCATTTATCACTAGGATAAGACTGTCTCCAAACTAATGGGAATCGTAGAAAGGATAACTTAGTAATTAATTGCAACTATGCAAAACATTAATAGAAGCATAGAATCCAGCAGCATTCCTACACTGCAGGCAGAATTAACAAGATCTACTAGAGCATATTGCATGGGCTGTGGGTGTGTATGCATATATTTAAAAATCCTACTGACATTATCTTCTGGGTTCTTAGTTTGAACTTCAGTTCCCTGTTTGTGTTCCAAAGTTAAGCTCTGTTGAGCTCCAAGGTATTTTGGGGTTCAATGTTCAGGAATAAATTAAATAATGACTTTGTATCTACACTTAGATTTTTTCAGTTTCATAAATTTTTGTGCTGCATTTCAATATTAAGAATTTATTTGTGTCTGTGAATAGTTAGCTAACTGATTAAATCCCTTTTGTATGAAGAAAAGATGTCTTGCAGTGTCTTTCATGTCGTGCAATAACTGTGTCTCTCTTTGCAGTAGTCTGCTATTTCTGGTAAAGTTTAAGTGCAACAGCTGATCTAAGGAACAATGGATATTTAACCAAAGAATTTAGACAATTAAAACCATTTCTTAATCTGATAGCAGGAATGAATGACGGAAAGGAATCCAACAATGACTTTGACAGCAAGATGTATAAAATTTTATGTAGTGAATGTGCAAGACAGACAAATCTAGTTATGAGATGATACAAACAACTTCTGGAGTTCTACAAAACCATGTTCCTCTTTTTATTGATACAAATAGGTGTGTTCCTATTCATCTATTAAAGCCTATAGATGAAGTACAATTTCTGTGGAGGCCTTGGATATATTTAAGCATCATATGCGTAATTACTAATAGGTATGTGTATTACAAATATACAGTTATAAAATACAGAAATGTTCACCTTTTCTGAAAAATTGTCATATGCCTATTTTCAGTAGATTTGGTACCTCTGAATTACAAGTTGTAAACTTTACAAAGCAAAAGGAAATGTCAGAAGCTGAATGGATTAGAAAAACGTAGGGTATTATTATTAATTATATTATTATAACATATTCTTAGAATACTAGAAACAAAAAGAGAATTGTTGACTGTTATTTTATTTTCTTTTTTTTCCCTGCTGGAACAAGTTAAAAACAAAGCATAGTAGTTTAAGGACATAATAGGTTGAGGTGTGTTCATAGAAATAAAAAAAAAGGAATAAAAAGGTGAATGACTTCTTAACTTTATATTCATACTATTTTTACTCTAATTTCTGTTTTTTGTTTTGTTTGGTTTTTTTTT
>WAAB01010172.1:19095-39759 GCA_013389865.1 Piaya cayana
GTTTTTTTTTTTTGAGAGAGACCAGGTATAGTTTAAACTTTTAGATTTTTTAAGCCCATGGAAGTCAGAGGTTTCACCTAAAGCAAATCAATAGAGAAAAAAGTGCCATCTCTGCACAGATCCTCTTTTGTGTTTATTTGTTTCTGGTTTTATTCCACTGAGGAGGCAGCTTTAGGAAGGCTGCAGATAGGAAGGCTACATGCCCTGCGTATATGGTTTGACCTCTTTGAATTGTTACTCAAAAAACTGAAGAGAGAGATGGAAACCTCATCCTCCTTTAATTTCCCAATTCAATATACAAATCATTGCAACTGTCTGCGGATTGTGCTGGTTATGATGGAAGAGAAACAGTTCTTTTCTCGTCTTCTTTGTCAGGCACATTAGATAAAGGCCATGTTTTGTCTCCAGGATGGAGACTATGTGCTGTAACTTGTGTCTCTAGGTCCACGGTGAACAACCATCACCATTTATCAGACAGACAGTGACAGACAGGGTGCTGGATATAACTACAGTGACAGAAAATAATCAAAATGACAAAATACAAGAAGGCTTATAGAATACTGAATTTTTGGGGCTTTAATATACTTTGTCATACTGATAAACTGATTTGGCATTCCTGAGTATGAGAAAACATCTTTACTTGAACTGTGCTTAATTTTCTAGCCTAATATGTCATGCCCTAGTCTAGGTTTAACCTGCTATTGCTGTGACGTTTTTACTCAAGCAATAATGGCCCTGGATGCTACTGCTGTAGTTAACAGCAGAGAAGGAGGTGTCTGTGGTTTTTATAGCAGTGCTAGGAGTTAATTTCTAATTTTTTACACAAAATAATTATAAATCCTTCTGTGTTTATGCAAGATCAGCACCCTTGAATGCTACAGTAGGATTAAAGTTGTAATTATGATTGTAAGAAATCCTAACCACTGACATAGGACATTATCAGGAGTCCAAAGGGCAAGAGAAATAACGATGTGGTGATGTATTTACTCAATTTTCTAACAGATGGTGCTGAATATGCTCATAAAATCAAAAAATTGCTTTTCAGATGCATTCATAACTTCTATTGACTTTGAAGTAAGTGCTTAGCACTCTGAAAGGGAGAGTATACCATTAAAATTCCATTATAAAATGTGAATTTTCATGCTAAAACTAACTGTAAAATAATATTAATCTAGATAGTGCATTTGCTCTAGCGTATCAGAATAAAAGCAGAAAGTGTGCATCTGTAGCACATCACTCTCCACAAACCTTAGAGGTGTGATTTTTCTGACTATTCTAATTATGTAAGTGTGAAATAGAACACGATATTTAAATGGTATTTCCTTAGTGGATGATTAATATTTAAGCATATTTTCTTTACAGAACCTGATGAAAAAATACTTTGATGATTTTGACAACAGGGGCTTCAACTAATAGACCAACACTGGTTCATTCTAATTTGAAACCACTATGATTTAAAATAAGGAGTTCGTCAGTCATTCAATCATTCAGCTGGAGTACTGGTGATTTGAAATAATTTATATTATTAGCGTTTTGAAAGAGTCTACTGCTCCTGCAACTTGAATTCCACTTGAACTCTTCAGAAAAAATTAACTCCATCGATGCATATTAGCTGCGGTCATTCACATCTCTTACATCAAATGCATATGAAGATTTATTCTCATGTAATAAATAAAAATATATATTTTGTGGGAACCAAACAGCTCCATCTCATGGTAATTCCACAGTGAAGCTTGGGTGTTCAGTGGTGATGTTTTTTTCTTCTAAAATTTTTTTCTTCTAAAATTTTTTTCTACTTCAGCTAAAATTTGCCATGAGACCTAACAGTATTCAGCTACCTGTACATTTCAATATCATTTGAATACAAAAGTTTTATAGGTCTTTCATAATAAAGGTGTTGTTCCAGAAATAGTCCTTCCTGGGCTTAAAACTAGAATTAAGTCTTATCAGACTAGCATCTAGTTCACAATGGAAAAGTTGCAAGTTATCAATACAGACATCCTGAGATCCTCAAACCAACTGCCATTGGTAGTTCATGCCTTATTGCCTAAAGAAACTTATCATTCTCTAACTGATCTTTGAATATCTCAAAGATGAAGCACCCGGTTCAAGCATGCCTCTTTGTGCACAGGTTGGGATATATAGACATTGGAGGCCTCTTTCCTGACAAGGGATGGTCTCAAATATTAATTAAAAATCTCTGTTTAAAATACAACCTCTGTTTTTTTAAACTAAATGTCTCACACCTTGCAAACTTATTAGATGCTATGGTCCTTGGAAAAAATAAATCATAATAGAAGAGAATTTTTGTAAACTTGTAGGCATCCTTGCACATGCTGCGCCTCATCACAAAAGTAGCAATAACTCTTCTTACAAGACACGGAATGTTATACTTCTAAAAACCAAGCAGAATCCCCAGAGAAGTTCTTGTAGAAGTTTACAATGATAGAGTGTTAATGCTATTACGATTTAAGTAGTGAATAATATTTAGATTGATGAAGTAGCATCTGAAAAATTCATGAGAATGCCAGATCCTGTCCTGCATTCCATTGCTTTATCTCCTAACTTGGTCAGAGAATTGGGAATGCCTTACAATGAGATCTTTGTTAGATAACCGAAATCCTTGTCTGTGCACAGAAAATGAAAAATCATGTAATAATCTGAATTACAAAAAAAAAAAAAGTAATTTATGTATGTATATTGTGAACCTCTGTTGTGCCCCCAGCAGCATTATGCACAAGGAAGGTGAAAATAGAAGCATTTTAATAGCTTTTACTTCTGGCCATACGTTTCTTATGTGTGGCAGAAAGCTATGACTAATTTAATGTTCTCAAATTTCAGAAGTCTATGGCACATGTTTATCTTCATGCAATAGAAATAGATTGTTCCCTGGAGAACTGGCAGTGACAACCTATAAATCATTTGTGCTTGTTCAAACAATGTGTTATGAAGAAAGGATTGTGGGAGATCATATGAATAATATTTCATGTCTTCACCATAAAAAGAATTGCAATTATATTGGGAAAATATTGTGCCAAGTATGTGTTTTGAGAAGTGTTCTGTTTCTACATGCCGTGGCCAGAACCATTGGCTGCAGCAAATCACTGACCAGTTTAAAGATCTACAAATCAATGTCAGAGCCTACAATTAATCTCAGTGTCCTCAAAGCGAGCTGACAATTTATTCTGAGAGTTTTATCCTTCAAGATAGGCTGGTAGTAATACTGACACAGGGAGTAATACTGTCACACATGGAAGGGTCCCTCAGGTTTGTAATGACTAAATGCCTTATTCATAAATAGTGTTTATCTTACCTTCATGCATTTAGGAAACAGGTCAGAAGCCTGATTCCTGGTGTAACTCCATGGAATTCGACTGGTTTTATGGTGAGGATGAGTTTGATTCCCATGAAATTATTGTAATTGCTATTTTTCTTATCTACATGAATAACACTTTATATCTGTTCAGTAGTAGAAGTGGATTCCAGCTTATTTATTAATTTTCAGGAAAATTTTCTGTATTTAATCTTCACGTTTTCTGTATATGTGATGCTAAGCAAGAGGCTGTTTCAACTCCATTACCTCAGTTAAAACTTTCCTAACACAAATGTGGCAAATTAAAAAGAAAAGTATGGATTTATAGCAGTGATATTGGTTAGTGGCACACTCTGGAGGAAAGGGGCACACATGTGGCTAAACCAGAAGGATAATTTGAAATCACGTTAATGGTCTGTATGATATATTGCAAATCCCAGAGGTCTAATGGTGCTGTTTTTAGCTCAAGTAGCTGCTACAGTTGTAGCAATGGTAGCATAAAAAAGGAGCTTAAGAAAGTGTTAGGTAACTGAGAGTTAGCTTGTCATAGTATTCTGAGTTATCATTAAAGTAAGTTTTGATATTTATAAATGAGTTTTAGTTACAAAATATTAAAATTAATGTGCTCTTTAATAACTTTATTGGGTATTCCTCATTAAGGTGTCAGTTTATAAATACCATCATGCTTAGTTTTTATATTTCATTTATTATTAGATGTGAAGTGAGGTAAGTATTGTCATTTTTTCAGTTTGATGTGAGAAAAACTGTGGGTATTTTTAATGTGACTCACTAGAAGATTGGAGACAAGAACCCAAGTCTATTAAATCACCTCTAGTACAAAATCCTATTGTCCACTTGTTCAATTAAGTTCTTTAGGTTATTAACATGATTCAATTGTCATTAATTTTTCTTTAATATTCAGGAAGAAACCTGGAGTCTATCACTTATGCAACAGCTCTTAGAATATGTAAGCACCTTTTATGTTGCTTGGTGTAGAAGCTCAGTACTCTTCATATTTCCTTTTATATTCCATGCTGTGGGACATTGAGTAAGCTGCTCTATGATTTGCAGATGATTAATTTAACTAATTCAATACTACCTTAAGTATTTCTCTCTTGCTTCATACAGTCTTGATTTATTTTGTATTGGTGGTTATAGTGTAAAACCCACTGTAAGATCCAGCCATATAAATACAACTGGTCTAAAAGCAGTCTGCTTTAAGCCAGGCAAAAATTAAATGAGAAAAACTGTCTGTTCAGAATTTTATTAATTCATTTTTGGGTTAAATTCACTGAGGCAGTTTCATATCTCATTTGGGGTTATTCTAGGCTACTCTAGCCTTTACTATGTAACTCAGGCTCCTTATCAGTGTGAGGAGGGAAATTGTGTTGCTCATGCAGTGACATGGTTCGTATTTATTTTCATACTGTTACTTGTACTTCTATGTCCAATATCCAATTTGTATGTACAATGAATACATGTTTTGATGATAGCAATTCAGCACTGTCATTAAAAACCGGTCAAACAGAAAGCCTCCTTATAACCTTAGGAAGTTAAATGAAATCAAGAGTAAGCCCTTTGAGTTGTTCTTTCATGCAAGTATACAAGAGGTCAATGACTGATGATTTGCCATCTAATCATCAATCACATGTGCAGAGTGACAGTAACATTATATTTTGGTCACTGGTGTATATATATATGTACCAGTGACATTATATTTTGTGCGTTCAAAAGAAACGTTTTTACTGACTTTTTTCAAGAATACGAATAAGGAATGGAAATCAAACATACAGACCAGGGATGTCAGAGTCCCTTTCTATATTGCACAGCAAAGCTGTAGCTGGAATAACCTTCTGTTTTGGGCAGCAGTGAAGAAGGTATATGAAGATAAATGGGAAGTAATTAATGGGGAAGCAGAAATACGTTAAGTTGCATTTATATGTATATACTTGAAAAGTGTGTAAGAGCTATGTGCATAGCCAAGGTATGACTCACTGAGAGCCAATAAAGAAATTCCAAACAACATTTTAGGAGACAGAAATATTGTTGAGAATTGTACTGGCAGCAGGAGCTGTTGGTGCAAGTCAGCAGCAGCACTGGTGTTATAATAGGCAACATATGACTGAATCATTGGAGAATGGAGTGGAAGTCGCTTGCATAAATTGAGCTTCAAAAGAACTGAAGAAGCATTTAGCTCCCTGCTAGCTAGCTGGTCCCAATTACAGCTCTAAGGATAGTCAGTTACTCAGAGCATGGTTACAAAGTTTTCAAGTTTATGTGGTTTTGCCCTCCTGTGAGCTGTGACTTATGCAGTAGTCACTGACTACTACACTGACTGTGTAGTATTTATTCAAGTTTTCTTGACTGTAGCACTGCATTTGTTTCTCTGTTACTTTTCTGTCCATCCTCTTTCTTATTCTGTCAGTTGGGTTTTTGTTTGCTTGTGATTCGTTCTTGTTATGAGTACTGGGTCTTGTACCTCACCCAAGATTTTGCTGAACAGTTAGGGTGTAAGAGAAATTTTGCCAAGTTTATGAGTGTCAAGATTATTAGCATTATGAATAATTTTTTTTTTTTTTTGCATTCCTTAGAGCATACTAGAGGTTCAGTAAGAGAGAAATTTGAACTGAGATGCTGGTTACAGGATACTAGAAGAATCCAGATGGGATACTTTGACCAAACTCCTAAATCCTAACAGCAACATTTCAAGTTGTTGTCTTAAGCTAATAGAATGTACCTTTTGTAGAGAGAGTGCAAAAGAATTAGTACTTTTTTCCCCAGCTTAACTTCTAGAGAAGATGACTTTTCCACCTTCAGTTTCTCAGATTTTGTTAACAGTAAGAGGTCCTATGATGCAAGTTAGTCTCATTGTGCAGTTTAGGATTATTAAATAAAATACTTCTCCCCATGAACAATAGCAAAAGGACACAGATTTGAGCATATTAATCATGGGACTGTCTTGTGGTTTTTGCAGTTAAATAGATATTCATTCCAGAGCTGCCAAATCACTTTATATATGCAAGAAAAATTATACCTTTGTAGCATTAGCTTTTTGACTGTAACCACACCCCTCAGCAGCCATCTTTCATCACCACAGTTACCACTGAAAGTATTTCTGGGCTACATCTAGGCTGTGTAGAAGAGTAAATCCTAACGCCAAGTAGATTCTTCTAAATTTCTCTTCCCAGAAATGCTCAGTCTTTACAGGTCTCCAGAACAGATGATTGTCATGATATTACATCTCCAATATATGTTTTGTATTAAATATTAGTGTTTTCCTAGCTGCATGTGTTCAACTGTGTTCTATGTGTTCTTTATAACTAGTGAGACTTTTCATGTCTCTCTATATGCATTTCTTTTTGCCTAAGAATGCAATAGGGTTGGAGGAGGAAATGAAAAAGGCAGGAAGTGAAGGTGACCACACAATTTTCTATCTTGTTTGTATATTTAAATTAAAAATTTTTAACCTAGCCCAAACTAGCACTGAAACTGAATCTATATTCTAAACAGACCAAACCATTCTGATTTCAAAAATCAGTTTTAAAAATTGAGACGGAGTTGTGTAAGGTGGTTTGTTTTAAGGTGGTTTTGTTTTAAGCATTCCCCAAATATACACTGTTTTTCTGATAGATTATGGAATTATATCCATGTGTACTGTTACATGAAAACTAATGTTTGCCATCTTATTAAGGGCAAATCACTTCTATTATTTTATCTTCTAGGTACCATTTTCCCTGTATATATTAAATATGGCATATTTAGAATTTGAAAAATACCACATTTCAAAGTTTAAATGATGACATTCTACAGGAATTTAAGGACAGATATAAGAGTTGTGATCTTTATCATGTAAGATATATACGGAAGTAATTTCTGGTGATGGTATTGTATTGCCAATCATTTCCAGAGTTCCCTTATTCACTTAAACAATAAAATATATCACGGTATTTTTGATGATGGGGTACAAGTCATTCTGAATTTCAGAAGTTATTATTTCTCTGCTTGCTGAATTTCTTTACTTTGTGGAACTGCTGTCACAAAGTTTTTTTCCTGGACTTCTCAGCTCCTGTGAGATGTCAGTGTTACAACTTAATGAAAGTTCCAGCACTTCCTAACACTTGCTTCAACAACTCTGATGTGAAGAATTCACACTTCAGGATATCTCTCAAGTTTTATCAAAGTGGAAAAAGAGACACTGTATTATTCAGTTAAAAGTCTGAAAAATGTTCTGTTCCTTAAGACTACCTTTTAAGATCAGAAATTCATCATAGTCAAACAATTGTTTTATATCAAAACCAGATGATGAATACTTATCTTTGCTGGGAAGCACCTGCTGTGAGGTGTATCCAGTAATGAAAAAAAACCCCAAAAACAAAACCCACAGTAGATTAGAAGAAGCAATTATGAGGCTAAGAGGACTGCTTAAGTTGAAATACTGCTTGCACTTACTCTAACTATTTGACTACACATACTCAACATTCAATAAATGCTTGAACCCAAATTACATCTTAGGTCCAGCTGTGGAATGATCATAAGGAAACTGATCATTTATACTTGGGGTTTGTTAGACTCCAGTGTAACCGCACCAGAGAAGGAGTTGCAATTAATTGTAGATTAAAAGACTATAGTGACAAGGACACATTCACACATGTATTTTTTCAACACTGCGATATAAAATCTTCTGGGGTGGAGGGCAGGGGAAGAAAAAAAGCACTGTTTGCAGCATACTGTTTCACTTTGCTAGGATTCATGGTCATATTGCTTCCTACAGACAGACATATCTTACATAGTATAGTTCTGATGTTTTGATTAGTGTAGTTTACAGATTTTAGGGAAAATAATCAGATGAATTTTTATAATCTCATCTTGTGCCATGGCAAAGCAATGTGAAGACATCTATTTCTTTTGGTTTACAGCTGAAACTATGAAGTATTCTAATTTCTTTGGAAATAGTCTGTGTGTCATTTAGGAGTGGCCTGCTGGTCATTGAAGGGTTCACAGTAATTCAAGGTGAAAATTATCTGAGTTTATACATAGTAAACTTTGAGATTAGTTATCCATCTTTACCAGACCTTTAGATCTAAGCATGCTTAGATACAGATCCAAAACTTCTTGTATCTTAGTTGTACATCAAGAGATTTGCTTCTGCTGTTATAAGGTGACCTGGTTCTGGCCGGAAAAAGGTTAATTGCCTGGTTTTGGTGGGGACAGAATTAGTTTTCACAAGAAGCTTGGAAAGGACACAGCCAGGGAATCCATAATATCAATGTCACCTTCTATGGAGGGGGAGTGGAGATGGTCATTGGTAGGGTGGTATCATTCAAATTGGCTGGGATGGGAAGGTAGATTTGGGTTTTGCAGTGTTTATTTCTTTTCTGCAGTGCAGGCTTGTGACACAGTTTCCATGGTGTGGGTGTACAAGTTGGAATTATGAATTGGGAGTGATCTAGTGTCATTCTCTGCCCAATGAGTGACTTTGCATTGCATATCATCCATTTTGAAGGGGTGAGTGAGCATCCCATGGTTATCTGTTTCTGGCTGTGTTCCATATGGTTCTTTGTTGTCAGCTGTTGGGTTAAATCATGACACAAGATCAGCTTCTCAGGCACTATAAAACCACATAACTTCATGATGTCAATGAAGCTATGCTTCTTTATGCCATTTGAAAATCTAGCCATAAGTCTGTGGCTAAAATATTAAAAAAATTACTTAAAATCTTAACCCCTCCTGACTTTCAGTTAAATTTGAAAGAAGTGACTTGGACTACTAAATCACGTGGAAAATTCTTAAAATTCAAACTTTCCTGCTCTGGAAAACACTGGACAATTGTAGAAAATTGTGGGGTTTGGGACTCATTACATTCCAGTTGTTTTATTGTGATAGTATCCAACCATTCATTCAACACAATAACTGCTTTTAAAGCTATTTGCATTATTTAATGTATGCAGCACTTTCACAAATGGCATTCAATAAGGGCAGAATCTCCCTTTTCCTTTTAAATTAAGGGAGAGTAGGATAAATGCAGCAGTCTCTGGCTGTATAACTGAAGTTTCACAATTTGGCTATTCCAAAAGCATATAATACAAAACAAAGTTCAGACACTGTCTATAGAAGCTTTGGTAGCTGTATGTCATGTGGATTAAAATTTGCCATGATATGATGCTAGAATTCATGGCATCTGTAGAGAAGGAATACTTGTACCACTCTGCAGAGACAGAACAGGAGGAGGGTCCCTGTATTTGCCTAAATTTCACTGCCAGGCCATAGTGAGGGTGAATACACATGGGCAACTGCGGAATTTGAGGTTTTGTGTGAGAAAATGTGGCAGATTCCATACCAAGGAATCAGTTATTTCTTTCTATCTGCTTCACTGAAAGATAGGAGAGTAGAAAACAGGAGACAAAGGCAAAACTGAGAGGAAAAAAGCAGACAGAAAAATATCGTAGTGAAAAAAGAAGACAAAATGTTCTGGTGAGTATGTGCCGTACTTAGGTGACAGAGCAAGTGTTAGAGGATCAGAGAATGTATTTGAAAAATGTCTTGAGAGCTAATAGCATGAAGCCACGTTGAAGACCTTGGAACCTTTGGATGCGTTTCTAGTGTACAAGGGAATATTTTTGGAGCTTAAACTTGTTACCTAAACTACATACTTCTATATGTTATGGAGCAATTGATATAAAAGAGAATATAAACCAAAACTGTGTTTCTGTAAAAGAGGGGAGGAAGTATAGGCCATGTGTGGGTGTGTAACCCTTGGATTGTAATACGTGTAAGAAAGCTAAATGTAACTTTTGAGCATTGATTATTTTAGCCTTTTGGGCAACTTATTACCTTACTAGTAATCCTTACATGAGAGTTTTTTTACTCCTACTTATTTTGAGTAATGCTTGAAAGTTAGACAAGAAGTTGAATATGAGAACTGAGAAATTAAAATGATATTTTAATAAACAGAATAGTTTAGAAACATCAACTCTGGCACAAAACATAGATCCTATTTGCAAAAAATATTTGAATCTTCATTGCTATTTTCCATGTTTCATCACCTTAAAAAAAATATCTTGGTTTGTTAGCCTAGTCCTATGTATGTAAAATGCCCTGGAGTTCCAGTTTCCTGAGATCTTCATAAGATTATTTTGCTTAAGATGAAGTCTGTAGATACTTCTGACTACCTGAACTATAAGAGAGGCAATGTGAAGACAGCATTATTACAAATGTACTGTAAATCTTGGTTGGTGAAGAGCTGCACAAAGGAAAAGAAAGTCTCATTCTGAGAAGTTATTTTAACATAATGAGTAACCTTTATTAGGTGCAAACAAAAGTAAATAACTGAATGTAGTAAATGTCCATGGAAAATATTTTCCAGTCTCTGTGGCTTTAAGAATTGTCTGGAAGAATCAAACTGACAAATAATATCAAAATGAATGTAAACTCATCCCTTTCGTTGTTTTCAGAAATGATCATTGTTCGGTTTAAATCAAAACCATGAATTGTTCATTTTACTGTTGTTTTTTGTATTTTACACTTTGCAAACCTGTGACTTGAATTTCACTTCAGATTACTTCACCCAGCATCTTCATTGAACATGTCTTTGTTATTTATTTCTGGAAAAGTCTGGAGGCATTTTATAGCATCAGTAATCTAAAATTGCTTTATTAAACCTAATTCTGTCCTTTACATATTTAAAAACATCAGAATTGACAGTAATTGAAAGTACCACGTAGAAGTGAACTTCTTAGGAGCTACAAATAAAGTTAAAGGTAATGGACAGGTCTTCAGGNTGTAGAAGTGAACTTATTAGGAGCTACAAATAAAGTTAGAGATCTGACATTGTCAGTGGATGGATAAGGAATTGTATGTCAGCTTTTTACAAAAAGGTAATGGACAGGTCTTCAGGCAAAATTTAAAAGTCCCACTCCCTTCTTGTTGTTCTACATGAACACAGACCATAGGAGAAAAAAGAAAAAGTCATTGCTGGTAGAAGTAGATCTGTATATTTCTGGTATTTGTCCCAAAGCACCATCAGCTGAACTTCTCTTTCTAAATCATTCCTAGTAGAAATATTTTACAATTTTTATTTGAAAGGATATTGGCTATGGCTCTGTGTCTGCAGTCTGCATTACTTCTGTTTCCTTGTAAATGAATGCTGACAGAACTTAGCCATAATGATAAATGTTTGCCAATACGTATTAGACTAAATAGTGAGGTCCAAAGAGTTTAAGAGCTTTCAACATCCACAAAACATCTAATTAGCCGCTCTGAAGCTTGCTTACACAGGTTTTACATAGCAATAGTGAAAATGTTAATTGTCATGGTTCTTATATTAAAATGTGCACAAGAAACATTCTGTTATATGTAGTTGCCCAGTATGTTACAATTATTAGTAGTCAGGTAGATTATGGTAGTGCCTAATGACCAACAGACAGAAGGCACTTCCACACCATACAGTGGACGTACACAAAGTGTGCAATGTTTGTCTTGGCTCACATGCTAAACTGGTGTGACAGATGTGACGTGGGTGAGGAGTGTTATTGACAAGTAAAGTGACTGCTGGGATGAAGCAAATGTGTTAGTGATAGAGTGAAAGGAGAAGAACGGAATCAAGTGGTGTAATAGCAGTGAAATGAATATACTGTGAAGAAAGGGTCAGAGAAAAGAAGCTCAGAAGAGCCAGTTACAAAACATGATGGGAGAGAGCAGAGGCATAATCCTAGAGGCTCTCCTAGTACCTGCTGCTTTTGCTAGGCTGTTTCTGAACCTGTGTTTTCACTGTATTTCTTTACTGGTCTTACCACTACTTCCCCAGACCCACATAAGAGCAAGATTTTCTGTTGTCTCTGAGGCAGAAGAGGGATTTTTCTTGGCCCTTCAGCTCTTTGGTACTCAGAGTAGTTCATACTACAATTGTATTCATGATAAGTTATCATATCAAATTTTACTCTGCTTTATACTACTATAAATCAGACAGTACTGACTTCAACTTGCCTTTACGTTGCCTTTTTCTGCATGTATGTCTAGCAGTATCAAGACCAAATTTTTCAAACAAAGTTTAGCCCCATTTGTTCCTAAGAATACTGCTTTGTTTTGCTGCTCAGAGATACTCAAATAAGTTCCTGTCTATATGCTACTAGGTACAGTATGGATACAATTACTGCAGGATGGGCTTTCAACTGAAAAGCCAGAAAGTGACATAATGCTCAGGATTGTGATGGGGGAAAATGGCAGAAAGTGAAAAAAACAAAAAAGAGAACAATCTTTTATCAATTTAGCACTCATCTAAACTGCCACAGCCTGGAATTCAGTAAAACAGCACTGAATAATTTCATGGGCACCAGACACAATGGTTATTTTATTTTTACTTTCTAAGACACAGTGAACCCATTGAGTGCAGCATAGAGTAATGGAAATTTTTTCCTAAGAATAATAGTTACAATATCCAGGTAGCAAGCAGGGTGCATACCATTATCTGAACTGTTCATACTTTGTATAAATTTTCAGGATAAGCTTCAGAGAAAAAATACCAGTCTACAAGAGGCAACTGTGAAACTGTTCATTAGACAGATGAGGGAAGTACATGGAACCTTCCCATTGCAAGAGCTTGGTAAACAATGTGTTTGTACTTTGACAGGAAAGAGAAGAGACATGGACAGGACACAGTGAGCATTCAGTCAGCATAGTCTGACACAAAAGCAGAACTACTGCCAGACAGGCATCACACTAGACGAGGAGGATGGGCATTTTATCATCTTTATGTAATTATTTACCCAACCTCTTTCCTGCTTCTGAAGTACAAAGAAATAGCAAAGGTGACAATATACTGAGCCCTGTGCATGAATTAAAGGCGGCGCATGTGCAGCGTATTGTGAACCACTGTCTAGACTGTCTGGTAAGTCAAGGGAAGTTATTTCATTTTTGTTCTACATAAGCCCATTTTTTACCCTTTTCACATTAACCACTTGGTATTTCAAAAGGTAGCAGGGATATTGGATGAGTCAACCTTCACTGCTCAAATGATATATGCAATTTTGGAAGCAAAGCATCAGCCTTTTTTCTGCTCTGTTAGTTTCACTTGTAGCGCAAGGACAGTGTAATTATACACCTTGGTGTGAGAGATTAGTTGTACTCAGTTTTGCACTGTCTCTGTTTCATATACGTAAGGAAGAACTTTTCTTTAGGAAACATTCTAACATTACAAATGTACTATGCATGCATGAAACTACCCAGAGACTAACAACCCGATATGTGGTAATTTCTCATGGAGTAAAATTTTTATTTTATCTCCAAACTGAGATTGGTCCCTTGGTAAGCACATGCTATTGTAGGTTGCAGAGCATTTCATTGCAATGAAATGGTCTGTAAACATTTTTGTAATTCCTGCTATATTATGTAGTTAGTGCTATAATATTCAGAGCTTCAAGTAATAATTGTTGGAGTTAATCTTCGAGATTAATCAAGATGGAGATGGTAAAACTTGTTTTCAAACCCCTTCCCCACTCAACTATACAACACTCTCAGTTTGTCAATCACGTAAAGGACTTTTGGGATCTTCCTAATAGGCTTCGTATGATGCTTACAAGGCATGGAAGATGATCTAAAATATTTGTACATATATGTGAGGTAGATTTTGTTTGATACATGATAAACAATTTGATGGAAGAAAGGAAGCACAGTTGGTGGAGGTTTTTTCATTTTTTATAGAAAATTGTGATGATTGAAACTTGAAATAAGAGCAAGATATATATTGTTCAAGTAACTTTGCAAAATCATGGAAGATCACTGTATAATAAAATACCAGTCTCTTATAACATAGAACCTATCACTAGTGACCATAAGATTCCAAGAAATTCTTAATTAGTTTTGTATTCCATTAAAACATCTTGAATTGAAAAAATAGTGTATGTTTTCACAACATTTTCAATTAAATAACTGATTCCACTTATGTGTGATCTAGATCTTCCATCAGCTAATGTGGGAAGAATCTACAGTGCTCAGTCATTCATTGTTTAAAATAAAAGAGTAAGATAATCTTCAGCTCATAAAGAAAGAAATTCAAAGGCAAGCAGCGCTAACTGAAATGTTTGAACCAGGCTTCTGTCATTCAGTTTCAGTAGATTACTCCCTGTCAGGTAAGAAGAAGTTGAAGTAATTGGAGAGATCTGTTAATACCAGGGAAGGGTTTTCAAGTGTCAGTCATCCACGATCAGTCATCATGTAAAAATAAAATGTCGTCTAATTTTTTATACTTGGATTGTGCACTGTTCACTTTGAATCTGTTCTGATTTGAAATGGAAAGCATTTTGTAGTGCTGGATCTGTCCCTGTTATATCAGTACATCGAAAAGTGATAGATTGGCCAGAAACACAAGGCATCATTTTTTAGTCCCTGGAATTTTTTATTAACCACCTCTTTGCAAATGATATAACTCATCTTGTTATTTCATTCCAGCAGAATATATTCTATGTGATGATATGACTTGATTATGTCATTTGATGCTCCTTGTAGATTGCTTTATTGGAGAGTACTTGTTTCCCTTTAAGCGTAGTGCCTGTGTTGGTCATTTAGCCAGAGGTTTTTAGCCACAGTTCTGCAGTCTTAAGATCAACAATGGCTTTAACATCAAAACTTCTCCTGGTATAGAGAAAAAACTTCCCTGTGTGTAAGCTGCTGTTTACTCGTTATAAGTAAAACCAATATTTTTTGCTGATAGCTGCCTACTTCTATTCAGTTTAACCTACCTCTTTGACCTCATCCTTTAACTTTTTGTAGGATGCTAGACACCTGTCTTCATTTGTATGAAATAGTAATGCTAGGGCCTTTGCCCAGGTTTTATCACCACAATACATTCCTTACAAGTTTTCCTGAGTATTGAAAATCCTTCGCATTGTAGCCTGGCAAGTTTGAAGTACCGTTTCATTCTGCACGGTTTCCAGTGGTCTATTGTGGTACTATGCTATGCATACTGGATTTTTTATCTGCAGTATTCCTGGTAAGGGACATTTCAATCCAGCATTTGCAACTGTATTTCGAGTAAGCTTATTTGCTTTAAACATTTTCAGTACTTTCCCAGTACTTAAATAAAATATCTCAAACCTAGAATTTTCATCACAAGCGACCCCCTTTTTAATTACTAAATAGAGTAGATCTTGTACAAACAAAGAATTGTGTACTAAATCCCTTCTTTTTCTTACTGATATATAACCTTTTTACCTCTGTCTTATACGTTTGATACCTCTTTATCTGTCCAGCTGTTTCTTTCACATGATTTTAAGCTCCTGATAGTTATTCACCTTCCCTTAGTGTCCTTGACGAACATTTTAAGGCTTGAGATTTCCTTCCACTAGTAACTGACAGCCAGAAAATATAAACCTAGCCAGCAGCCTGGGTGGTGCCAGACCACTAGCTCTCACCTGGCTAAAATCTCAAAACAATGTTATTTTTACTACTTTGAAGCTGTCTATTATAGATAACTTATTTATTATTATTGTGTTCTTTGCTGTTGATTTTCACCTTGTTGACCTTGCTTTATTTAACACATGAACTGGTATCAAACTTAAAACCTACACATCATGTATCATTTATGAAAGCAATGCATAACTTCCTAATTCTCCACAGAAGGCTTCTGTGATACTATTTGTGTAAGAGGAATTTTAGGAAGATAAGATGTAAACCTGTTGTTTATATATGACTGGTGTTCGGTAATATAAATGGAACATAATTCTGTAATTGTACTTGTTTTGCATTAAATGAGGTCTTATGACATGCTATTATTAAACTAAGCACATTCTTGACAGTATTTAAATACTGTAGCCTAATTAATACTTCTAGAAGTTGCTTTTTATGAGGAAGGAGTATTTAAATGCAAATGCAGTTCTTCAGACAAATGTCCTTTCTGGTGTTTGGACAATGAAATAAAGCGGTGCTTATTACTGATTCAGTGCAAGAGGGTAATTTTGCACAGTTCAGTCTGCATGACATAAATCTAAAGAAGAAAAAAAGCAAATAAGCAATTTAATAATTATGGAAGGGAACCAAGCTTAGCAGTATAACCTACAGTGCCTGCAATGCATAATGGGGTATAGCTATGTCACATGCAGTATTAAACTTGCTAAGAAAACAAGCACTAGAAGACCATATGATAATGATACACATCAATCTTTGATTTGAATACATTTATCCATTTCCAAATCTGTTGCTGTTCACTGGATATCTCTTTTTCTTAACTGATCCTTATTTTATTGCTGCATCTTGGTGTATATTCATACATAGCCTTCATTGCTTAGATATGGGCTCATATTCCTGTGTATTTCAGTAAATTGTACTACGAATTTTGTGGATGTTGGATTTCTCTGTCTTCCAGTGCTGGTCTTCTGCTTTTTTGAGAGTCATTTTGATAATTTAGGTTTCATATTTAGTCCTCTGTTAAATATAAACTATTAATGGATTATTTTAGTGTTTATAAAATTTATCTGGAGCTTAATCATGTATTACTTCTTCAGTGGGGAGCACCTGCTTCAGTAGGATCTGCAAACTGGACCATTCATAGCACTCCCAATCTTCATTGTTTTTAGCAATCCTTCTTCATTTGCTCTCTGCTCAAAAGTCTATTCAAAGTAACATGGAAATTTCAGTGCCATTCACTGAGCAGACTTTGCAGTTTTATTTTCCTGTCCCTGACTGTTGTAGAACTAGAACTACTAAAGACACACATATATGTGTGTATACTCTAGAGAGTCATGTGTACCCCAGAAGAGTAAAGAAAGTACAGAAGACAGGTTTGGTGTTTCTTTATTATAGTCAGTAGTTAGGACCAAATTCAAAGCCTGTTGAAAACAACAGTGTTTGGTAGGTTTCAGTGAACATTGATTGGGTCTCTCCAATGCTAAGCTGGTGGACTATTAAAACACTTTAGGGAGAATATAACAGCAAAGTAAAAATAACTTCTCTCTTTTTTTTTTTTTTTTCCCTTGCTCTAAATTTTTATGGTATGAGAGTGGAAGGTCTTGACAGGAGACTGAACACGAATCAGCATTACAACCTGGCAGCAAAGAAAACCAGTAGTATGCTGGGCTGTATTAACAGGACTGTATCCAGTACACCTAGTGAGGAAATTATACCCCTCTATGCAGACCAAAGCTAGAGTACCAGTTCTGGGTCTTCTCATACAGAAAGACATCAGTCAACAGGAATGAATTCAGCACAGGACCAAGAAGATTGTTGGAAACTGTGGAATGCGCCTGTGAGGAGGGGCTGAGGGAATTAGAGTCAGTTCAGCCTAGAGAAGAGAGGACACTAGAAGAAAAAAGCTTCAAGGGAACAAAGTAGCTGCATTCCACCTTATATACAATGAAGTGATTGAGAAGGTGGAGCCAAGCCTTTCAGAGGGGATTATGGTGGGATGGCAAGAGACAATGGGGACAAGTTGAAGCAACAGAGGTTTGGAGTGAATTTAGGGAAATCTTTTTCACCATGAGGACAGTCAAGCAATGGAGTAGTTTACCCAGAACTGTACAATCTTTGTCCATGGATGTTTTCAAGACCAGGAAGTGTAAAGCCCAGAGCAATGTCATTCAGTTTAGCATCCGGACATACTTTTGATACTCTATGTGGTTTCTAGGATTAGTATGTGCAAATTAGCTAAGCGTTAATTAATTAACATTCCCCACATTACTGGTTGATTATAGCACTAGAAAATTCCAAGGCCTTTAACTTTAGAAAAAGCCTGGTCTGTTAGCTAGCCCAGTTGTGCTGTATTGATATCCCTTGACTATAATAGCACATAATTTTGTGTGACTGTATTATCATTTTAAAGTGATTGGATAGCCTATGATTACAAAATGACTTAGGTCATCTGACTGCAAAGAGACGAGCAGTGAGTGAGAAATCAACACAAAGTGGTTGCAAAATGCTATTGCTACTTCATCATGCAAGAGCTGTGATCCTGGAGTAATGTAACTCATGCCCAATGATGGTAATTTGACTACAGACTATGGCAATGATTCACATGCCTAGGCAGGAGAGCAGCTGCTTCAGTTGAATGAGAAGTATATGAAAATAAATTATAGACATGGATATATGTGAGGTGTGATTATGGATAATTTGCCTGAGAAGCACAACATATGCTTGTATCATGGTACTCTAATCAAGTTATAATATTGCATGCTATATCTGGTGTTCCACAGCCACTGGGCCTCCTTTCTGCCAGTGTGTATTTCAACTGCTGTGACATCTTGCAGTCTAGATCTCTGTAATAGTCTTCATTTGCCATAGGCCAGCAGGACCTTCCTCCTCAGCAATCCTTTGTATCTGTCAAGATAAATCATTAGTTGCTATTCCGAAAGTAAAAACAGAAAAATGAGTATAGGAATAATAAAGCTTACCATTAAAAAAAAAAAAAAAGAGCAGAGTAGGACAGATTATTCTTAAATCCCCCCAATTTTATTTTGTGCAGAGCTGTGCCTCTAAACTGTATGGAACACAGGTAATAAGGATTAAAGAATATCTGCAATTGTCACATCGGTACTTTTGACTTGGTTCTTTTTCTCTCCCAAGGGGTTTATGTTAGACTGCATTGAGAAGAGATGATCTTTCTTTTAGGAAGCTCATGCACCCTCTCTTGTCAAGTACTGTCTTTGATTGGAAAAACCCTTTCTTTTTGCATTGCTTTGTTTCACATAACAATTCTTTTCTGCTGAGGCATAGTTTTAAAGCATTTTCTTCATGCATATTATCTTTTTATTCCTTGGTGTGTCTACTCATGAAGAAAACTTCTTCCTTCTAAAAATGGTCTTAAATCAAATTTAACTAGAATACTAAAATGTGGATTCTAATAATTTACTTTTGATTTCTATCCAGTTGAGAAAGGAAACCTGTTTCTAAATGATTCTGTTTCCTAGTTCTGCCATTCCCCATCTTTTACAAGTCCTTCTTCCTGAGGAAAAAATATCACAGTCTCACTGTTCTTCATTTTCTGTCTTTGTTAATCTTATGCTCTTTGATTCCAATAGCATGAATGTACAAGTATGGTCAGTCTGAGAGGGAAAACTTTCTTTAAATTTGATTGAACAATGAAAGATAATATGGCTGGACAAGGTTTCAGTTTTGTACAGACTTACCAAGGAAATTTATCTCCCTTGGGTTAGAATTTCAGAAAACTCAACAGTTTATGGGAAGAGATTGCTTATTTCTTTATTCTTTCTATAGTTTGACTGAAGTCAGAATTTGCACATACAATTTAAATGTGATAACAGATCAGACTAGCTGCATTTGTACTACAAAAATAATGGCATATATGAGTATATACGGTGTTGAAAATCCTTTATTTTGTATCCTTTTGCAAACACAGATGGTTTGGGTTTTCTTTTTCTTTTTTTTTTTTTGTTTTGCCAACGTAACATGCAGGCTTTAATTTTAGGAGAAAACATTATTTTTCCATATTTATTGAAGACAGGCCTTTTGAGAAACTTTGAATTTTTGAAAAGATTTTGCTCAGCATACATGAGAGCTGTGACACTAGCCTCTTCAGAGAAAAGATATTAGCTATCAGTACTACTTTACTACTTCTCTGAAATGGGTGTATTTATTTTGGTGAAGTATTGTATCAGATATCAAGTATATTTGTCAAGTAACATATGGAATCATAGAATCACTAGGTTGGAAAGGACCTACTAGATCATCGAGTCCAACCATTCCTAACAATCTCTAAACCATGCCCCTCAGCGCCTCATCCACCCATTCTTTAAACACCTCCAGGGAAGGTGAATCAACCACCTCCCTGGGCAGCCTCTTCCAATGCCCAATGACCCTTTCTGTGAAACAATTTTTCCTAATGTCCAGCCTGAACCTCCCCTGGTGGAGCTTGAGGCCATTCCCTCTTGTCCTGTCCCCTGTCACTTGGGAGAAGAGGCCAGTTATCTCCTGTCCACAACTTCCTTTTAGGTAGTTGTAGAGAGCAATAAGGTCTCCTCTCAGCCTCCTCTTCTCCAGGCTAAACAGCCCCAGCTCTCTCAGCTGGTCCTCATAAGACTTGTTCTCCAACCCCCTCACCAGCTGCATCATTCAATGCTCTTAAGTATGTAATTAGTATCTTCCCCTCGACCCCCTGCTTTTATGAATACTTTGTTCAGCAGTTGTACTTGCAGAAATAAAAAGCTTTTGTTGCTCACTGAGTTAAAAAATTTTCACCCTGAAAAAGTGAATTTCAGAATGGCAAAAATGAAGCCTTTGAATTCTGTTACAAAGTGACTGGATGTGTAGGACCAGGGTAGGTAGGTATTTCCTACATGTGTAGGATGTATAGGCACGTGCAAGAGAACCAGGTGATCAGGCCCAGCCAACATGGGTTTACAAAAGGCAGG
>WAAB01010172.1:44034-101661 GCA_013389865.1 Piaya cayana
CCAGGGAGGTTATCCTCCCTCTGTACTCGGCACTGGTGAGACCGCTTCTTGAATCCTGTGTTCGGTTGTGGGCCCCACACCACAAGAAGGATGTTGAGGCTCTGGAGTGAGTCCAGAGAAGAGCGACAAAGCTGGTGAAGGGGCTGGAGAACAGGCCTTATGAGGAGTGGCTGGGAGAGCTGTGGTTGTTTAGCCTGGAGAAGAGGAGGCTGAGGGGAGACCTCATTGCTCTCTATAACTACCTGAGGGGAGGTTGTGGAGAGGAGGGAGCTGGCCTCTTCTCCCAAGTGACAGGGGACAGGACAAGAGGGAATGGCCTCAAGCTCCACCAGGGAGATTTAGGCTGGACATTAGGAAAAATTGTTTCACAGAAAGGGTCATTGGGCATTGGAAGAGGTTGCCCAGGGAGGTGGTTGAGTCACCTTCCCTGGAGTTGTTCAGTGAATGGGTAGATGAGGTCCTGAGGGGCATGTTTTAGTGTTTGGTAGGAATGATTGGACTCGATGATCTGGTGGGTCTCTTCCAACCTGGTTATTCTATGATTCTGTGATATATAAAGTCTGATTCTCATTAAAACTGAATTTACTAGAATTGTGTGCCTGATTCAGGTTGCTGCATATAAAATTTCTTTTTGTTAACTCAGCTAGCTCATTACTACCAGGACATGTCTGCATGAATTGTCATTTCTTCCTTTAAGAGATCAGTTACTATTTATAAGAAATATTGTAAGAATAATTTAAAGCAAAGTAACCTCTAGTAATGCAACCTCTTTCCTCCTTCTTGTTGTTCCCTCTCACATAAACATTAAAAGCTGTACTGGCTTTTTAAGCATCAAGACAACAAAACTTTAATTAATTTTAAAATGTTCTGTAGTTACATCCTGTTATAACAACCCAGTTAAAATCAAGATTTGTATTGAAACAAAATAGAAATGATGCACCATTTAAACAAAAAAACAAGCTTAAAGTTTCTTTGGAAAAATCAGCAGTGAAAATGTTGAAGTTTATTTCTTTCCTTATAAAATAGATATTTTTGAGCATGTATTCTTCTCTAGATATATATCTCCTCTGGCTCTTTTTCTATCTTAGAAAAACAGCTTTGATGAAGTGATAATGAAATACATTATGAAAAGGTGATATTTTAAAGTATCAGTATTATAGTATTACTGATTACATCACTGTTATTCTGATACTGTGTTTTTCATAACCTTGAACTCATGGGTTGAAGTGAATAATTCATTCGCACCAAAGCTCAGAAAAGCCTTAGGGACACAAGATGAGGGAGAAGCTAGAATCTGGGAAAACTGTAATGGGGAGGTGATGTAATAATGAAGGAATGATTTGAAGGCATGTGGAAAAGATAAAAAGAAGGATTTGAAGTCTGGGGAGAAAAGGGGAGAAAGGGGACATGATAAAGTTAAGAGGTTTGATGTCATAAAGCAGTAAAGTTCACTCATGAAAGGGGAGAGGGTGGCAGTTCAGTATTGTTGCTGTTACAGAGAAATAGAAACCAACATAGATGTTATGTAAGGACTGGATTTTTTTCCCTTCACCATAAAACATTGTGAGTGACCTGAAAACACGGATGTTCTTGTGTTCTGTTGGTTATGTTCTTCAGTTTGGTGACATTGAAAGACTTAACACAGTGTTAATGTTTCAGTGCAAATGAACTTCCCGACGGTATACAAGACTACCCAGTTTTAGAAAACACTGACCAATTTTAACCAATGTGATTCCTATTTTGTGTTTAAAGTGAAAATGTGAATACAGTGTCTCTGAGGAGTTTTGAGAGAATGGAAGATCAATGACCAAAAGATTGTAGCTTATTTTTTCTTCAGGTTGTCTTTGCTGAAACACTACGTGACTCGGCAATTATTTTGAATGTAGGTAAATGATGCAACCTAGTTTTCTGCAAAGATACCTGAGTCACTGTTTTTGTACTCCAGTGGCTTGCCTTTGATGCAAGGCTTAAACACTGTCTTTTATATAAAAAAATTTTGGAGTAGTTACACTACCGAGTTATCACAAGTTGCTTCTGTCCCACAGGTTGCGCGTTTTTTGTGTACTAGTGGGGAATAAACAGCTTTTACAAAATTGTAGAAACATCTACATAATGTGAGTGAGTAACACATGATGATTAACACTTAACTATGGTTATAAATCTCAGATATACAATTAAAACCTAAAAATTATGACAGTACATATGCACATTAACAATTTGTTTTCTAGGCAACAGTGAGTGATATGGTGTAAGAAAAAGAACACCACATTCTGTCAGTTATTTGCAATAATTTTTATAAATGAATCTAAAACTCATTAAGCCCTTATATTAAGCAGCTGTTAGTGGAATGACCCCAAAAGACAAATGAGAAAAGGACATATTGATGCCAGAATTTTTCTTTAGGCTGTTCTAAAGCTGAGAAATTCTACTACTTAGTATATGTTTTGATTTTTAATTAAATTCCACAATCAATAAACTTAAAATTTATCAGAGTTTTATGGCATATTCCTTAAAAGGTAAAAGCTGTCCTGTATGGTTAACATTTCTGCTCATCAATGTATCTCTCCTCATTCTGAAAATGTTAGAAATTACTGGTAAAAATACTATCAAGGTTAGGTGAGGTAAATCCTTGCTCTCTTTCACTCGCTGCCTGTCTATGACACGATATCTTTCAGACATGCATTTCTTGATAAATCAACTCCACCAAACTGGGGAATCTATAGGCTGTAGCCTCAGTTGACTGGAAGAAGAGTAACATGTCTTGCATCAGGACTTGTCCGAAGAATCTGATAACAAAGATTGTGAAAAATCAGCCTTTTCTGGGATCACATTAAATATATACTTTTTGAGCTGGACAAAAAAATTTGTATGAAGGGTTCTCAGTTGTGAGTCAAAATCAAAGAACAGTATGTTTTTCCTAACCATGGCTGTAATGTTCTGCAGGATCATTTTATATAGAACAATAAGACTTTAACTAAATCCCAGATGAAAATTGCAAGTTTTTATTAGAAAGTCTAAATCTGATAGACCAGATAAATTTGCAAAAATAATTTTGATGGGCAGCACTATCATGACCTGTTAGTCTAGAAGCCTTGGGTCTGGTTGTTTTATACATCTTATCAGGGTTTTTTTTTTGTTTGTTTGACTGCAATGACAATGGTGGTTAGAGCTCTGAGAAATTGGTTAAAGGAGAGTCAAAGCCAAAGCAGTCATTGAGCACTGCTTCAGTATTGCTTTGGAACTCGAGTGCCCAAGGACTCCCAAATACATTTCTACAGAGAAATGTGTGGTATTATCTCATGTTACATAAAAATGTCTCTTAACATCTGGTAACAAAGCTAATTCATTTATTTGAGAGAAATAAGCACTCAGTATTTTTCATTTTTACTTAAGAAAGTGAGTTTTGAGTTGATATTACTTTGAAGTAAGCATATTTGTGGATAGAATATTCTCAGGAGTGTGTTCTGCAGTCCTGGTATTTCATTTATCCAAACTGTGCAACTCATCAAGTATGTATCATATGTCTCAGACTGTAAACCCATGGAAACAAATATATGGGAGGGAAGAGACTTATATAAGTATTACCATAAGTCTTACCATGAATTTAAGTGCCCCTAATTCCTGCAATTTAGACATAGCCTAAGTGACTATTATGAAGATTTATTGTTAGGTATCATTTAAAGAGGATGAATAATAATTCATATATCAAGACATCATGGAGTTTTAATCCTCAGACATATTCAACAGCAATCTAAACATGGTCCTGGGCAATTGACTCTGGATGGCCCTGCTTGAGTAGGAAGGGTGAATCAGGTGACTTCCATATGTCCTTTCTAACCTCAATCATTCTGTGATTCTCTGCATTTATACATCTGTCTTGTTGGGTCTTAGCTGCTGAGGTCATTGGTCTTTTGCTTATTTTAGTATCAAGCCAAGTTGTGGTCTTGTATCTTGGTATCAGAGGGTCATTTGAATAAAAGCAGAGCACAGTGGACTAGACAAAGCAGCTAAGAGTAATAATTTGTACAAATTATTAAATTTATGCTTTAGTTATTTTTGCTTAATCAATAAAATTAATTAGATAATAAATTAGCTGTGATTACAAAAGTACATATTTATCATTTTTACATTGAATTTCTGGGATATATTGTGAACCAAGGAAATTTAGAATTACATTTAAAAGACTACATTTTATCATAGAGGAGGTTTATTACTCCTACAGTTCACACACTGTAAAGTGCTTGTGGGTTTTTTGTATTATGATTATCTTTCATGTTGATACTACTGGAACTGAACTCACCTTAAGTTTTAGAGAATGGAAAAGATCAAAAATTGAACACTGATTACCTATTGAAAATTAAGTTATTGAATGCCCAGTCTTGGAACCCATAATTAACAGGAATAGTTTTAATTGTTTAACATTTTATAATGCTGGCCTCACGTTCATTGCTAACAATTTTTACAAGCCTGTACCTTTGCAATAACAGTAGCAATTAAAAGTATCAAATGATACCAATGACAAGCAATCATTTCTAATGTATTTGAACATATTTTCTTTTTTTAGAAATTACCAGAAAAATTTTAGTAATGCTATATTACCTCAAGGAAGAGTAGGAGAAAAAAAATTCTTGATTAAAATTGAAAACATGAACAATTACCTACAATTATGCATAGCAATTACATACATATACAGACTGCTTTAAATCGACTGCATAAAAGACTGCACGTGTATATCTGAACAGATATTGTTGGTTTATGTGACTTATATCTGTCTTTTTGTGTGACACATATCTGATGCAACTGTTCTTCTCTTTTCAGTGACAGTATTATGCGATTCTTCATAGCCTGTGATGAAGTTGAAACCACAGTATGCCCTGTCCTGCAGAAGAGGGTAATTTTCTTCTGATAGTTGAGTAGTAGTTGAATAGCCCCTAAGTGAGTAGAGGGTTTGGGGTTTTTTTTGTTTTTTGTTTTTTTCTTTATATTGAAACAAATGTAACCTGCTGAAGTAATTTAGCTTTCAGTATTGTTGCTTTGTGACAGAACATACAGTGTAGTAATCATACCAATTTTTTTGTATAATTATAAGTGACAGATGTCTGAGGCTCATAGTCATTTTAGCCTGACATTTTCATTTATTGCAGCAGTATTGATGGAAGAGGATGAAGGAACTCTTGGATGCCAAACCCTGTTACTTCAACCTTGTAGAGCTGTCAAGTCCTAATAATTCCAACCCCATTATTTCAACCTTATAGAGCTGTCAAGTCCCAATAGTTCCACAGGCTGTCTATAAGGAAAGGGATAGAATGTGAAGAGCTGTCATTGAAGAGTAGCCATGAATGGGTCAAAAGCTTGTGGGTCAAAATTAAACTCAGAAGAACCAATGGGAATGTTGTGGTAGGTGTATACTATAGGCCATCCAATCAAGGAGAGCCAACCAATGAAGTTGTCTTCCTCCAGCTACAGGAGGCTTCACACTGCCAAGCTCTCATCCTACTCAGAAACCTCAACCACCCCAAAATATGCTGGAAGAGTAGTATGGCAAGCTGTAGGCAATCCAGGGGACTCTTGGAGTGTATTGAAGATAATTTCTTAGTCCAGCTCATAGAGATTCCCACCCAAGGAGAAGCAATGCTGGCCCTGATAGTCACTAGTACAAACAAACTCATCAGTGACATTAGGATTGGAGGCAGCCTGGGTCATGTAGTGATCATGCACTGGTTGCATTCAAGGTTCAGAGGGACATGGGACAATTGAGAAGTATTGTCAGGACCCTAAATTTCAGGAAAGCAGACTTCCAGATCTTCAAGGAATTACTTGGTAGGATCCCCTGAGACATGGTCCTTGGCAAAAAGGGAGAGGAATGGAGCTGGAAAATATTTAAGGATGCTTTCCATAAAGCACAAGAGTGCTCAGTCCCTGTACATAGAAAATCAGGCAGGGAAGGGAAAAGGCCAGTGTGGCTGAGTTGAGACCGGCTGGTTAAACTAAAGAAGAGGGAACTGCACAGGCAGTGCAAGCAGGGACAGGGAACATGGGGTGTGTATAGGGACACTGCCTGGCTGTGTAGGGATGAAGTCAAGAACGCCAAAGTGCAGCTGGAGCTAAACTTGGCAAGGGAAGTAAAGACTAACAAGAAGGGTTTCTACGGGTATGTCAATCGAAAGAGGAAGGTTAAAGAAAATGTGTCCCCACTGATGGCTGGGAATGGTGACTTCGTATCAATAGACGTGGAAAAGGCTGAGGTAGTTAACAAAATTTTTGCCTCAGTCTTCACTGATAACTGCTCTTCTCACCCCTCCTGGTTCATGGAACAGCAGGATGGTGACCAGGGGCATAAACCCCCTCCTACACCAAAGGAGGATCACTTTTGTGGCCACCTAAGGAACCTGAACATTTATAAGTCTATGGGACCTGATGAGATGCATCCCAGAGTCCTGAGGGAATTGGCCAATGTGGTTGCCAAGCCACTCTCTGTGATATTTGAAAAGTCATGGCAGTCAGGAGAAGTCCCTGCTGACTGGAAGGAGGGTAATATTGTGCCTACTTTTAAAAAGTGTAGAAAAGATGACCCTGAGAACTACTGACCTGTCAGCCTCACCTCTGTGCCAGGGAAGATCGTGGAACAGATCCTCCTAGAAGCTCTGCTAAAGCACATGGAGGACATGTAGAGACGTGGTTTTGATGGGTGGATGGTACAGTGGATAAGAAACTGGTGGGATGGTCGTATCCAAAGAGTAGTGGTCAATGGTTCAAAGTCCAGATGGGGATCTGTGACAAATGGGGTCACTCAGGGGCCCATACTGGGACTGGTGCTGTTTAATATCTTCATCAATGATATTGACAGCGAGATTGAGTGCACCCTCAGCAACTTTGCAGGTGCCACCAAGCTGAGTGGTGTAGTTGCCACACCAGAAGGATGGAATATCACCCAGAGAGGCCTGGACAGGTTGGAGAGGTGGGTCTGTGCGAACCTCATGACGTTCAACAAGGTCAAGTGTAAGGTCCTACACCTGGGTCGGGGCCATCCCCACATTCAGTACATGATGGGGGAAGACATGATTGAGAGCTTCCCAGTAGAGAAGGACTTGGGTGTGCTGGTTGATGAGAAGCTTGACACGAGATGACAACGTATGCTCCCAGCCCAGAAGGCCAGCCATATTCTGGGCTGCATCAAATGAAGTGTGGCCAGCATGTTAAGTGATTCTGCACCTCTATCCATCTCCTGTGAGACCTCATCTGGAGTACTGTGTCCAGTTTTGGAATCGTAAGCATACGAAGGATATGGAGCTGTTGGAATGGGTCCAGAGGAGGGCTACAAAGATGATCCAAGGTCTGGAGCACCTCCCATATGAGGACAGGCTGAGAGAATAGGGCATGTTCAGCCTGGAGAAGAGAAGGCTCCAAGGAAATCTTGTAGTGACCTTCCAGTACCTGGAAGGGGCCTACAAAAATGCTGGAGAGGGACTATTCATAATGGGCATAAACTGGAGAGGGGTAGTTTTAGGCTTGATGCAAGGAAGAATTTCTTCACCATGAGAATGCTGAGATGTTGGAACATGTTGCTAAGGGAAACGGTAGATGCCCCATCCCTGTAGTTGTTCAAGGCCAAGTTGGATGGGCCTTGGGCTGCCTGGTCTAGTGGGATGTCCCTACCCATGGCAGGGGGGTTGGAATTAGATGGGCATTAAGGTCCCTTCCAGCCCTATCTATTCTGTGATCTAGCCATCACAGCATAAAAAGACATGTAAAAAGTCTTCATAGCAATCTTAAAACTATTACGGACTGTCTAAATATAAATTATTGTAATTTAATAAATATCTACATTTACAGATATCAGTTAACAATTTAAAGTTACGCTCTATTCTTTAAGTGACGTGGTTAGTAATATCCCATAAATAAGACTTAAAAATATCTCATTATTTATCCTAGCATTTTAGAAGTGAGACTCGTGAGAGTGCATAGTCTAGCCCCAAATAATGGATTGGATATTGTTTCTTTTAATCTGACATCTTCAAGTCAACAATTTGCAGGCTGATCATTCATGTCTTTTCAAAGGGAGGTAATTCAGAAATAGCTTCCTTGCTTTATTGTTAAGACATTTTCATGGAAAATGAGACACACTTATTATGACCTCTTTTATGTCATTGTAGGGTAATTTAAAATAAAATTATTTCACGAAGAATTGCTTTTAGTCTTTACTCTCTCCTTTTGGGCATTCTGAATATCTACCTGTAAAATTATCTTTCTTTAATTTTAGTGTGTTTCGGAAGCTAACTCCAGACTTTAAAACTTCAGATGAAAGAAACTTATTCTTTCTACTTGGACGTAGATGTTTTAATTTAATGACATTTTTTTCTTTATTTTTGTGTCCTCTGTTATTTGACAACTGCAAAAATGGACACTGGATTGTGCATTGAAGATGACTTTTCATATCTGTTGACCAACCTCTTAACCTGAAGATTCTGTTTCTTTAGAAGCTTTAAGTTTCACAGGGAGTCCATGTGAAATTTAGTACTTTGATGAGCATTGTTATTTCATACTCATGGATGAAAGAAACTGATGTTTTAAAATATAATGAATGGGGACTCAAAAGATTTCCAGAGACAAAGTAGGCTCTTCTGGAACACTGATGTGATCCACTTAATCATAATTATTTTCAAAGAATTGAAATGACTTTATTCTGGTTTTATAATTATGTTTGGAGCTGTTGCTTTCACTCATCATTTGTAACAATGAATTATAACAGTCTCACAGAGGAAGTGAAAAATATGGCATGCGAAGAGTGAGAGACTGTGATATTTCTGCTTGTCTTAAATGGACCAAGGCTTTAACTAGAGTGGTAATGTGTCTGTTCAAGAATAGCAATAATGCCAATAGGATTTCCAGTCTGCTTGGGACTCTTTTGAAGAGAAAATGCCCATAAAATGTAAGCAGACTTTTTCAGTTTTCTGAGGCGTTCTTGAGTTCCAGGCACAACTTCTAACAACCCCAGCTTCCAGTTTATCTATTGACTCACTGAAAGATATTCCTACTCCTGACAGCCTCTTGTGATGTCTTTGGCTGCATCAAGGTGAAAGATGCTGAGTATTCATGAGCTTGCTTTGCTTGGCCTTTTCTTATTGCGATTAAGCGTGGATTTGAGACACTAGTAAATGTCCTTTTGAACTCTGGCTTTCTCAACTGATCCTTTCCAAGGATTATCCAGATCTTCCAAGGCAGTTATCCCTTTCAAGGGTTGTATCCAGAGAGTTTTGAAACTAGGTTAGTTTTGAATGAAGTTCTGGATCTCAGTGGTAAGGTAGAAGCCCACTTTGTGTTCAAGTGACCTCAACAGGAAACAATGAGATCATAGAATATCTTGGATTGGAAGGAATCCATAAGAATCATTATGTCTAACTCCTCACTACCTAAAACCAAACGATATGACTAAGAGTGTCATCCAGATGCTCATTGCATTGTGACAGGTTTGGTGCTGTGAACACTTCCCTGGGGAGCCTGTACCAGTGACTGACCATCCTGCCAGTGCAGTTATTTTTTAGTAGAATACATAAAAATTATGTTACAGAAAGCAAATGCTTGTTTTTCAAGTTTAACAAAAAGCCTGAGATTGTTGGATTACACTTGGAACTCCTGCAGTCCATCACTTTTGGATTTTGGGAGAAACGTAGAGGCAGTGATCCAACCTCATTCAAAACATACATCTGTTTCTTCTTCAGAATGCCATAGGATTGTTAGAGTAGGGCATTATATCAATTAACCCAAAATGATCGTTCATGAGATGCAAGACTCAAAAAGAGAAATACGAATAACAGAAACAAACAAAAATAGATTTATAAGTAAGGCAAAACGGATAGAAAACTGCCCCAATCCTGAGCCCAGTTCTTTCTGTTATTCTAATGTATGTGTTGCGTAATTCTACTGAACATTGATCTGTAAGTTAAATGACAGAACACAAGATCTACTGAGGTGCACACAGCAAAATAGCAAGAGAATATTTAGTGAAAATGGAAGAGCAAATCTCTCTTTCTACTTACC
This sequence comes from Piaya cayana, assembly GCA_013389865.1. Taxonomy (NCBI): domain Eukaryota; kingdom Metazoa; phylum Chordata; class Aves; order Cuculiformes; family Coccyzidae; genus Piaya; species Piaya cayana. Next base: position 54,073 of record WAAB01010172.1, read on the forward strand.
AGTGATTGCATTCTTAAGAATTGTTATGGCTTTAGGGAAACTGTAGAAAAACTCTATTTAAATCTGTTTGACCAGAGGAATCAAAACTGTTAAAGTTACAGAAGTGCAGCAAGCATACTGGAGGGGAGGAGGTACATAACATTATTGCTATGGTGATGTTTTTATAGAAATAAGTTTTCTAGATATAAGTTTCCTCAGGAGGATTTTTAATCAGATCCCTTGCTGCAACACTTGCCTATTGCATGCATTTTTGTCTCTTTTTAATCACAATCATTTTTTCATCTGTTAGTCACTGACACATGTGAGCATTCTGGTATATTCCTTCTTGGCAATTCAAAGACCATCAAGAATCAGACTGTTTGACTTCTGTGTTTGCTATGAATGGTTACTATAAGTCTTATGCTCACTCTTTTCCCCCCCCCACTTCAATTTGTAGATAGCTAGTTTGCACAGATCCCAGTGATTTGTTGCTATGACTGTTGGATTCCATCCCTTGCTTTGTGTGTTCTAATGAGCTCAATAGTTCATTTTGAGCTTCCACATCTGGTAAAGATAATAAGCATGACATATCTGTTAGTCACAGCCGTGCCTGCAGTGAAGGGCACACTGGGTTTTGAGTTTAAAATAGATTTTCTTCTATATTCTGTGTGCTCAAGCCCACAGTAATTACTGAACAAAATGTTCTTAGACATTTGCCTGAATAGCATCAATCAGTGGCACTGTTTATGAAGGAGAAAGCTGTTTGAGACATAAAGAGACTATACACATAAGCTGCCATTTGCTTTCCTGTAGTATCAAAATCTAGACCTGACATTTTTCACCAGACTGATAAAAGTCTGTGCGTGCTCCTTCTCTGCAATACAGCAGAATGGAAGGACCATTCTCTTTGGTCCTTTAAAGATACACCATCACTTCAAGGAGAGATATACAGTGTTACACCAATAGCTATATTAGGGTGCTTTTCAGGAAAAATCACAAAGTGCAGCCTTGCCACAGGAGTCAGAGAGAAATGGTAATAAAATCCATGGAGAACCTTGAAGTACTGAGTGTAATGAAGAGGTATGGTTTATTTACCCAGACAATAGAGATAGTCTTTGCTTACTGGAAAGGGCTTTATTTCTCATTTTGTAGAAATGAGAGATAAAACCAATTTAAGACCAATTTAGCTGTTGTTTTGCAAGTTGTTCTCAGGAATCCTCCCCTTAAAAAGTAGAGCCTTTGACCTCACAACTTCTATGGAGACTCATACCTTAGACTCATCTGGAAAAAGATGACAATATATCTTCTGGGACCACCTGCTGCTTCTGTTGAACTTTCAGTATCCACTGGCTGAATATTTACTTTGAAATGCAGTTGGTCTTAATTGCTGTAGAAGGTGTAGTATCTGGGATCTGTCTGTGCTCTATAGATTAACAAATCATAAATTCCTGTGGTCATCTGATCAGAAAAGATCAGTAATTGTAGCTTTGTCAAACAAACAAGTTGCTTTGGAGTGACAGGTTAAGGCTGCCTTTTGATCTGAAAGAGCTGCCAGGAGGCACACTCTTAATCAGTTGTAAGTGCAATTAGCGTTAGCTGAGTACTGGGAATTGCCCAGGTGTGTAAGCCATTACTTAGCAAAATATTGTTTCTGATATGTAATTGATTCAAGAAAGACAAGGGAGTAACTATGTTTTGGCCGTAGGGTGTGATTAGCTTTTTGGGAAATCACAGAGTTTGGAGGAAACAGCAATGCTATCCCTAAAACAAATTGCCTATTGTAAGTATTTGTTTCATAAGAAGTCCACTTCTCTGATAACACACAATCAGGACAGAGTAACAAATATTTGAAAGTTGGATAAGAAACAAAGAAACATAACATTTCCAGTCCTTTCCTTCTGGCATTATGAGCACTAGGTCCATGTGTGTTTGAAGAGAGGGAGACAGTCCCACCAGGTAAAAGAAGTCCTGTCATGGCTGTGTGCAGTAAGTTACTGCCTATCACTCCCCAAAGAGTCCATTAGTAAATTGCGTATGAGTTAAACTAAATCTCATTAATTTTATTTTTTTTTCTTTCAACTTAAAAATCAAAACAAAATAAACAGAAAGTAAAAGATCAACAAGGGTATGAGAGCACTGATTTAGAATCTATAGAACCTGGATCTCCAAGTGGATTTCCAGTGCCTAAGCTTTCCTTTATAAATCACAGCACAGGTTGTATAAGCACTCTCTGCAGTCTTTCAGAGCAGACGTGAATAATTAATGATTCATATAGGAACATCAAGAAATCCAATAATGATACTTAAATCAAATACGTAGCTTTAAAGTACTTAGAAGACATTACTGTCATTTTGAAAATATGAATTCATATTTGTTTTGGATTGCTAATGCTGTGGTGGACAAATAGCCAGTAAACAGTTCATAGTAATAGAAAGTAAAATCAATGTGATACTGACAGGTAGAGATAAAAATAATGGCTCGAGGACCTCATTTTAGGGAATGCAGTCTTGTTTAGAAACTTGAACAGCCAATTAATTGAAAACAAGCTTTTAACGTGTGAAGAAATATCTTTACCATTCAGTATCTTTCTGAATTAGGGTTTAATCATGGAAAAATGTTTTCTCAGAAGATCAAAGTGCAATTTCAGTTTCAGATGCTGTAGACTTCTAAATGTAAAAAAGTCTATGTGTACTGTTTCCACTGACATTACTATTAATACACCTAGCATAAGTGTACAGGATCTAGGCCCTTAGTGGATATGTTGGCAGTATTAGTCTTCTGAGTTAGTGGAGAGAAATGGTTATAAAGGCAAGCCATGTTATCTCACAGTGCAGAATTACTTCATGAAGTGTGTAAATTCAAGTTCATCTTCTATGATTAAAACAGAATTTTAAAAAAAGTATTTCAAGAGTAATCTTGTGAAGCCTTCTGTTGTGTTTCAGGTGAAAAGTCTGAGTAGTTGTGAGAAGCAACGATAATAAAAGAGCTGCTTGATCCATAATGCAATTGAATGACAGATTGAATTAAAATGCAAAAGTGAACTGAAAGAGGCCACACTTCTCATTTATTCTGGAATCCTAAAATCTTGGGAGAAGCCTTTAGGTTCCAAACCAAGTTTTACAAATCAGACTTCTTTATTCCAAGTTGAGTGCATCCATCAAACAGGTAGCTTGAAACTGGCATGACTTGGAAAAAGTGGTTTTTTTCAGGATGGAGGGCATGATTATGATGGGGGTGTGACTGACAGGACTTCTTCCTCCCAAAGAGTTGCTTTCCTGTCTAGCAGACTAACTCTAGATGGTGTATGCATCTGTTTTACCTGCACAGAGCTCTTCAGGGTTCCACTGATCTGTAACAAAGGGTTTCGCTGTATAATTAGTATAATAAAATCATATTACTGAAGACAAGAGATGTGGTAAGTAAAGTCCTCATGATATTTATTTCCAATAATATAAAATTATAACAAAAATGTGCTCCTGATATGTGTGGTAAGTGCCAGTGCTTAGTTGTATTGCTTTGATCAGCCTCATTTCCTTTCCTGTGTTTGCATGTTGCCTGTCTCTCTTCCCTTGGGAATCCTCCAGAGATTAATCTGGGCTCTACAGCTTTAATCAAACATCTAATATTGGAACATTAAATTATTGCTACCCATATTAAAGTTATACAGAAATAGTAAATACCTCAATCTTTTTTCTAACTTCAAATAGTAAGTAGTGTTAAACAGGACCTTTAGGTTCTAGAATTATTTTCCTTTACCTTTTCCTTCCTGGATGAGTCTCAATGTATTAGAAATTAGTTTTTATAAAAGTATTTGATGAAAGTAGAGTTCACTTTCAACACCTGAAAATCTGGGGACTCAGTGAGCTCTGACTCCCAGGGAACATAAACTCGGATTCCAATCTGAACAGTAATGCTCACAAAACATGAGTGAAAAGGATTCAGCTATTGTCTTAATGTTTAACTGCTTCTTTTTAATATCTGATTTGAACTGCTCTGAACTTACATCTCTGAATTTCCGAATCTCTGTGTTTTCATTGAGCTGGGGCTGATCAACATCTTGCGTAGAACACAGTGTAAGGTTTAACATAGGTGGGAAACATTGACTTCAGTAGTGGTTGAACTGAGTTCTCAGTAGTGTCAGGTTCCAGGAGAGTTGTTGAATTGGGAGGATTTCAGTATGAGTGTCAAAATGACTGTATATTGATGCTGTTGAAGCAAACCTGAAGATACTACAGCTCATGCTATTTCACAGTACTAACAGGAAATAAAGGAAGAACAACAGTATTTGTTAGAGGAATAATATATTAATATGTTACAGTTATGTGGGGTTCAGAGACAGATGGTAGTCAAAGTACCCTACCTTGTATGGAAAAAGACAATTTAAATCTGGTGGTTTTGAGGTTCAAATAGTCATCCAAGTCTCCTGTGCCAATTTCAAGTCTTTATGTGACCTCTAGAGCTGGTTTGCAAAATATTTAGGCTTTGGCTTTTTGAAAATGGCGGGCAAAGTAGATTTGTCTCTGGCATCTCCCTGTATGCAAAGTACTTGATAAGGTCTTCAGAATAGACTGACTGCATGCTCATGCTGTTATTTGTTGTAGAATTTCAGGAAAGAGAGCTCTTCAGAATTTATTCAATATATAATAATATTGTATTGCCACTGCAAATGTTCCAGGAAAAATCTTGTTCAATTAAAAATCTATTCCTAATTAGAATCTTATAGTTTTATGAGAATCTCATTTTGGAATTTGCACCACAGATATTCTAACTTGTACAGGTTGGCCAAAAAAAGAGAAAAAAAACCCTCTTTGTCCTCTTTCATAACTGCCAGCTTTGCTGCTTCAGATTTTAAGCTGGGAATATGAAGAGCTGTGGGGTTTAATACTATCAGTGTACCTTCAACCTGAGTGAGGTAATTTTATGAATGATGGACTTTTGAAAAAGATCCTGTTTTCCAAGAATTTTGAAGACTTTCTCTAGTATTATCTTATCTTGTGTACAAAAGTTTAGACATGTAATTTTGATCTGTGTATGTAATTACTGTAATATCTTCCAAGAAAGAAACCTTCTGTACAGTTTGGGCTAGAAGATATAGGGAATATATGATCAGTATGTTTTTCTTATCCCATAAATTGTCCTTAGAGCAGTCAAGGACATTTCCATTAAAAAGTAGAAGTAAATATCTAAGGATATATATGTATGTCTTTACAGAAAAATACATTTCATTAAACAATATAATTAATATATCAAGATATGAAGGTCTTAAAAATAATTTTTTTCAATGTAAAACTTGATAACTTCTTTAGCCTCCTCATAGAAACCATTGCAGTGCCATAGGAAGAAGAAATTGTAGTTCTGCACCAATACATATTTTCTTACAAGATATACATGTATTTTTTAAAGTGATTGCATACTTCAATTAAAATTCTGTCATGAAATACTACTGTCAGCCATGGCTGAATTTACAGAAGTTCTAAAGCCAACTTGTCAGAATAGCTGGATAGACAATGCATGGATTTAATATCATTTGCCATTGGGAATTCCTAGAGCTCAAAGTAATAATGTCTTCTACATTAATGTGCAGTGAAGTGAGTACAGCATTAATCTTCACTGAAAGTTCAGTTCTCCTGAGGATGTGGAAGAATAATATAAACTGTATTAATAGAAGGAAGGAGCCAGGTAGCAGGGGTTACTTCTATGTGATTTAAATCTGATTAAAGAAAGTCTTAATATTTTCTCTCTCTGCAATTTGTCAGAATCAAGCATTCAGGATGACAGATAACAAATTTCTCAATACTGTGAGCATGTGTATATGACTCATACATCTTGTTTTAGTTTGAAATTTTAAGACCCAATTCATAGAGAGAATTGTTTCTGAAATTACTATAGCATGGCCATTTATACTATTGTACCTGAGAATCTGTTATAAATGCCCTATTTTCTAGAGGCTATATTTCTCCTATAAATAATGTGCTTTAGGCTGTATCTTAATTCATAATGTTGCCACCTGAGTATACATGATTTTTAAATGTTGCAGAAATTGGTTTGATTGTGTATGAGGAAAGAGATGGATGGTTGGGTAACTTCAAGTTAGGCTTATTTGGGAGTACAAAAGTGTGCAAAAAGACATATACCATTTTGCTTTGTTATTTTTCTTTGTATTTGCAAAAGTAGTTCATTGTTGTTCCTTTAATTTAAAGGAATTTGACATTTACTTTAACTTTCTCCTTTCTTTCTACTAGTGTGATTAGAATGCCATCATCTTAGTTTAAAGTATAAGTTCACTTCAGGACCAGAGGGCTGTGGGGTAAGAAGAAATGGACAACCTGACAGTCATTGAACTGGATCTTGCAATGGTGGGTGTGTATAGGAGAAAGTATGCTAAAATACAAGCAGAGGTCAAATGAAGCAGGAGAAATGGACTGCTGATCTGGTAGGAGATCTGTGCCCTGCATTCATTATGACACTTTGTGCAGGAACAGCAGGATGTTTTTTATTCAGATCCATCAGAAAAGGATTTCTGTCTCTGCCTAATCTCTGTGACATCCTCAGCTCACAATTTTTGTTAAGGTCAGCTTTTCAAATATTTAAACAAAGCAATAATTCAGTAAGGTGGAAGGAGAAAGACAAAGAGAGGACCCTAATTTTCATATGTATTCACTGGATTGTACCTAAACCAGTATGACCTTACCACACCTTGTCTCTGCCCTGTGGCATAACTGCCATCTCTGTGCACATAAGGCATATAAGTCTACCTGTACTGCTGAATGTTAGGCACAGTTTTTCACATTCAAGTTTGCTTTCATGTCCTTTGTCATTTTGCAACTACTTGCTGGATCAGTTCCATTCATTTTTGTAGCTGAGGAGACAGGACTCACGTTGTGGTTCTTTGTGCAACAGGAATCTCAATGATATTAAGAGGACAGGGCTATTTAAAGTATCAGTTTACGAATAAGAAAACATTGGAATTCTGACTGCAGTGACCTAGTGAAGTTTAATTTATGGATGTTTATGCAGCACTTTGAAATTCCTGAGCATATGTATCACTCTGCAAGAAATACAGTGCATTCTCCTTGCTAGGGTGTTTTATTGCACACGGGAGCAACCTAGACTCTTGCCAGCTGTCCTTGAAGTCAGTAAAGCAAGCCAGATGAATGCAATTTTGGTGGGTGGGTGTCTTAATTATCCTGGATGACAATGAACAATTACATAATCACTTTACCTCTCAAATTCTACTGAATTTTCAGTAGATGTAGATAAAATTTTGAGTTAAAACCTCTATATCCTGAAAAATATAATTATGATTTTGCATTAAATTGACTGAAAAGCTTTGGCTAAAATAAAACTTTCCTGTAAGTGTAAGTTTTGATTATGTATATTTGGGAAGGTATTAGTATGAATTTACAAATAAACTTAGATGCATAAACATTCTTGGACACATTACTACCCTGCTAATTTTTCCTTGGTTTTATTCTGCAGTAATTATTGGATATTTTTCTTTACTTATTTTATTCTTGCATCAATATTTTGTGAAGTATTTTTACTTTATTTCAGTGATAAGTACATCCCTAGATTGAAGTTGTGAATACAGCATCTAGATAGATATATCAATTTTATTATGACTAGATTCTTTCAATCCACCTTGTGATATTTCTTCCAGACATGTATTTTTTACTAACAGCACTTCCTTTTATTTCCTGATCAGTGGTATCTGCTCCAAAAAGTGATTAGACTACTTCTTGTCCCAGGCATGAAACATAAATGGCTTTTATTCACAGTAAGATACCGTGACTGTTAATGCCCAAGACCTATTGAGAAAAGATATATTTTGTTGTGCTTGGAGTTTGTAGTCCAAAGACACTGAGAGACCAAGTACATTTAAAATTCAGTGTTACGGTGGGGAAAAAAATTATACTAAAAGGGTTGCTGAGTAAATTTTGTCTTCCAGGTGCATTCTGAACACAAGGGAAGCTCTACGTATCTTCATAAAGAGTTTTTTTTCCTGCCCAATTATTGCAAATAAACATCACAAATCTTAGCCTACTACAGTTTTCATATATCAGCACTGAATTGAAACAGTCAGCACAAATTCACTGAATTCTCCATACCGCTCATGGCTTGTTCTTTCGGCTGAACCTTAGACGAATGTGACTTTATCCACTGCTGAGTTCCTCTCAGGGCTTTTCTACTGCTCCCTTCTGATCTAGCTAGGGAGCAAGAGTGCAGCTTTGATGTGCTTGGTGGGAATGATATCAATATTTCTTCTCCATGTCAAGATGCAGGTGTTCTGAATCTCAAAGATAAAATACCATCTTTATGGTGGTTTGGGACAGTATCAAGCAGCAATGTTGCGGATGCAAAGAGTTACAATGGCAGTGCTGGAAACGGGAAAAACAAAACAGAAACCTCAATACATTCATCACGTACCTCATGTAGATCGAAGCATCTTTTTGCAAGTTTCCCTCTGCTACTTGAAACTGCTTTTTAAAGTTAAATTGAGGAATTTTGGGGCTGCTCCTGTAATCTTGTGATTTGTCACTATTAGGTTATCTTTCTGCAGAAGACTGAAGCTCAGTAAAAGGACCATGATAGTGTTTCTTTAGAGCAGTGTAATGTATATTCAAGTGATATGTTGCTCCAAATTCCCATTGGGTTCAACCCCAACAGACTAGATGCTGGTAATAAATTTTATCTTCTTTTCCTCACTTTTTAAGCAAGGGATTAAGGCCTGGGGACATTCCTGCCTCACAGTTTATTCCTTTCACTTGTGAGGCATTTTGTTTTGCCTTAATTTGAGGATAAGACATAGCACAATGTGAATACTCCCACAGCTTATATTTTAGGGATTTGTTTCATATTTGAAGCCTGAAAAGTTAGTAAATTGTTTCTAAAAGCCACTGACTTCTCAATGGTATGCCTGTCCAAAGAGTAAAAGACCTTCCATTTTCCTGTACAATTAGATGTCCATTATGACAAACAAACATTACCAATATTTCAAGTATTCTCCTTTCTTGCCTGTTGCTATTACTGAAATGCAGAAACTGAGAAATCACCATTTTTTCCTGGCTTATTATCTATATGCTTTATTGAGAGTGGGTTCCATCACTGCACCAGGTATGACTGATTCTATATTCAGAAAGAAAAGAGGTCAATGTGTTCTTTTAAATTTGATTCTGCTGTTTCCATTTCTTGCTTTTGACACCATCCTGTTCCAAATGCATACAACCAGTCTCCATTTGATCACTGTCAATGAATTTTATGAGAAGGACCTCAGATGTTTACATCTCACATTTTTACTCTATTTAAATGCTAAATACAGGACAAATATTTCAAAGCTGTGCAAGTTTTTTTTTCTTTCTCTATGATGTTTAAATTGTTAGACCAGTAGTATGTGACTGATGTGCATATACACAGACTGCTAAAGAGCAAACCAGCAAAGGTGATGATAATTGCAGCTAATAAATTTTAATGAATATTAAGGTAATATGCTCCACTTGAGGACCTTACTCACTGTCCTCCTTTGCTGCAGTTCTTACATGATTAAGACTCTTCTCTCATCAGTTTAAATTAGGGTAGCAAGTATTACATTTACTAATTCTCTTCCATACACGGTACCACTGTGCATCATTTCAAGGTATGTCCTGTGATATGCTAAAAGGAGGGGAGGGGAGAGGGAAGATAAAAAACCCCTTCTCTTTGAAAGGAAGATATTTAAGCTATTGTAGCCTCAGGCAGCAGTGGTTTATATTCAGGAACTTATGAGTGCTTTACTAACTTCTTCATTATTCAGTAGAAAAAAAATCCATACTTATTTTTGCAAGTGCTATATTGACATGTTCTGTAGGTATTTCTAGGACATGTCGATATAGCATTTCACATTAAATATATGCTTTTTTCAATACATATTACAACAAAAGGCCCTGATATGGGGCTTCTTCAATGATATATACACAATATGCATCTCTTCTGTCTGTTTCTTTAATCAAGCTTTGAAGTCAAAGTGTGAATGTCAAAGTTAGTTTTGCCTAATGTGAAATGAATTTCTGCAGCTTTGAAAGGTTGATGGCATAAGGTTGTCTGAAATTTGAAAATCTGGGTAAAACAATGACCAAAATAAAGGCCATCTCAAAAAACACGGCAATGTTACAGGCAAGCTTTTATTTCTAGTAAACATGGTACAGAACTCTGGACGAAACTGAACTTCAGTGGTTAAAAGTCACAGTCATATTAAGTCAGTCAAATAGAATCATAGAATGATTAAAAAAGCTTTCAGGGAATGTGGTGCCAATCTTCTTTAACCATGAGTATTTTCTGAGATTACATGGGATTACTTTCTTCATATGTCATGTGGAGTTTGAATAAAAATATAATAAAAAAATTAAGTATGTAAATCAAAACATTCTTAACAAAAAATTCTAACACTGCTATTTCCTAATAAAAATAAAAAGAAATTTTGATTTGGGAAGTCTATAGTGATTCAATAATATGTAGTAATACAACAATTATAAAGATATTTGAAAATTTTAGAGTCTTGTCCTGAATATTTTACACATATAAGAAGAACAGCATTACAAGGTTCATAGATAGGAAAGTGTATTTATCAGAAGTGCACTACTTTCCTTTTTTAAATGTGTATGAATCTTTTTGAAGGTGTGCTGTTGTTGTCTTTTATTTAGCTGAGATTTCCTGTAGGTCAGAGGAATTTTCAAGCTATGTATGTGTGGCTGTATGCCTGAGAGACTGAGAGTAAGACTGAGAGTATTTTTTTCTCTGAAATCCATGGGATATAGTAGCTTTACTAAATATTAGCATCTGGAATGTATGAAATATTTTGTCTCTTTTCTCTCCAGCTGTATTGACTTTGTCTCAGTATTCACAGAATCACAGAATCACCGGGTTGGAAGAGACCCACTGGATCATTGAGTCCAACCACTCCCACAAAACACTAAACCATGTCCCTCAGGACCCCGTCCACCCGTAACTTAAACACCTCCAGGGAAGGCGAATCAACCACCTCCCTGGGCAGCATATTCCAGTGCCTAATGACCCTTTCCGTAAAAAACTTCTTCCTAATCTCCAACCTAAACCTCCCCTGGCGGAGCTTGAGGCCATTCCCCCTTGTCCTGTCCCCTGACACCTGGGAGAAGAGGCCAGCTCCCTCCTCTCTACAACCTCCCTTCAGGTATTTGTAGAGAGCAATGAGGTCTCCCCTCAGCCTCCTCTTCTCCAGGCTAAACAGCCCCAGCTCTCTCAGCCGCTCCTCATAAGGCCTGTTCTCGAGCCCCTTCACCAGTTTTGTTGCTCTTCTCTGGACACTCTCCAGAGCGTCAACATCCTTCTTGTGGTGAGGGGCCCAGAACTGCACACAGTATTCAAGGAGAGGTCTCACCAATGCATGTTTTCCTAAATCTTTGTTTTTGTAGATTGTGTGTGTGACTAGATATAGTTTTAGCTGGCCTTGTAACACATTGGAATAAATAATCTGAATAGAATTGGGAAATCTTATGGGGAAATTTGCAGAACATTTGGATACTCAGTCTCTGTTTTTAACCTTCAATGTTTGTTTTCACAGTGGAATATGGCAGGGCATAAGCTGTCCGTGGTCCTGTGTACTGGGATTTGTTTTGCAGGGAAATAACAAAGTCAGTGAATTGGTTGCTTCTGTCATAAAATGCAGTTCCTTGATTTGATAGACTTGGAGCTTTCAGGAGAGAATGCAAGAAAAGGATTTGTCCTCTTATCAGAAAGCTTGAGATTAATATGGACTTTGGCAAAGCTAGTTGTGAACTTATCTACATCTGAAAAGGAAAGTTAAAAATAAAAAGGAAGTTACAATTTTTTTAAAAAGTATATTTTGACCCACAGCATAAAGTTCTAAACATACAGTAAAAGCTTAAATCTCTTTTCCCAAACACCAGTTGGAAAGAGAAAAAATTCCAATGGAGTCATTGTTATGACAACTGTAAACCTGTATAATTGCTTATTGAAATCACAGTTTATGTTCAATGATAAGATGATGAGCGTGCTACTTTATTCTAATGCTCTTCATTGACAGTCTGCTGTATGGAGAAGCTGAATGTAGTAAAAGAGGTATTATCAGTCAGCATTGGAATACATTAGCAGTATAATGAGGGAGGTTGTAGGAATCTTTGAACAGGCAAAATTATCTTGCAAAAATAATAATGGAAACTGAACTCCAAAGAAATAAGCAGAGTTATTTGTAAACAATGTAACTTAAATGGAAATTTGTAAGTATTAGTGATAGGTATATTCACTAATGAGATTTCTTAATTTATGGAATTCTATATAGGTTCTCTGACTGATTCAGAGTAAAGCTCGTGAACAATGGAGAATTACACCAATTACAATAACTTTTCTAAATATTTTGAACAAAATAATCTTTAGGAATACTAAAATCAGTCAATGGTCAGTTCATCAGGGTTATTTAAAAGCAGAAAACTCAATTAAATTTGTTTTTCTTTGCAGATTATTTACTTAGCTGTAATTTAGGCCATTCATAATGGTTGTTCTTATGATACTTTAAAAAGTAGAATATAATTATTTGCTTTTGTAATAACTCATTTCTATGCTATTTGGTGCTCCATTGTTAGGGAAAGACCATAACAATTCTTTAAGTTTTGGAAATTGAAATATTTTTTGTTTTTGCATAGTCTGCTTTTATGTTGGTTTTGAGTGCTATGTTCTATTAATCTTTCTTGTGTTAAGTAGTTACTAATGTCTTACTGTGCACTGAATTAATTTAAAATTATTGCTTTGGAGATTTGGGAGAAAAGAACAAAATCGGGCAAAGATACTTAATGGAAACTGGAGGAAATTAATTTTTTAAAAAAGATGTAGTTCCTCATATGGCATACATTTTATGTCTCTTGGTGTCTTCTGCTTAAAGAACTCTGTAAAATCGTTGAGAATTTGAAACTATTTTTTCCACACCTGCAAGTCATTTCTGTAGAGCTTGCACACACTTGAACACAGATTTCATCAGGTTTATATGTAACTGACTGTGAAACACTGATAAGAAAAGGTGATTCAATTTTTCCAGTCTCTTTGTTGCAGATTGCATTTCTTTGAAGTCATGAATATGTAAAACTATTCTACTGAAATTATCTTAGAATAGGTCTGTTGAGACTTACTAAGTAATTAATTTTGTCTGCTAGAAGTTTTCATTGTAGTTACAGCTAGTGCAGCTAGTTCTTCAATACCGTGCTTCTTTGAGTCCAAAAATTTACTAACTTTTCACATTCAATGTGTCCCAGATCTCATAATGAAAGCCATAAAAAATGACTGCATATGTGGGCAGCTATCAGCATCAGTGACCTAGCTGATTAGCCTCCTGCTTTCAGGTAAATTGAAAGGAAACTTGTAACTAGTAGTCGCTGAGGAGAAGAAAGTTTGAAGTACTTCGCTTGTCTTTCAGAGGGTGTTAGCTTGGAACATGCCACAGGGATGCTACTAAACTGACTTTTTCTTAACCAACTTAATCCAACCTAGTATAAGAGCAACCTGAAAAATATTTTATTTCTCTGGTTACCATTTTCAGAGAGTGATGAGGGAAGTTAGTTCTCTCAACAAATGTGAACACTTAGGGGGATAAATTGGAGAATAAGCATTTTATGTAAAATGACATTATTTACATGGCTTTATTTTCTGTAAAAAATGATATTTTTCTACTTAGATCTTTATTTTGAAAAATTTTTATTAATTTGGAGATTTTGACTAGGACTAAATATCTAAGGATTTTGCATGTTGCCTGTTTATTTGTTTGTTTGTATTTAAATGAAGAAATCTGTACCAGAAAGCCTTGCAAAATCTGCCATGATTTTCTGTAAAAGTGGTGCAGGGGTTACTACACCAAATAATTTTGGCTAGTAGTCTTTATGCTCTAACCCACAATCTGGACAACACATAAGGTGCTTTTCATGAGACCTAATTGACAACACTAATTGAGACACTTTGCTGGAGTTATAAATTCCCCTGGCAGGAAAACAGAGCCTCAAGAAATTGAAGCAGTCACCAGTTCACTTTGCAAGTGAAAAAAAATTCAAAGGTTATTCAAACCCAGGCTGTTCTGTGACATCAGAAGATGACTATATCCTAAAAACTATAGGAATACCAATTGTATATGCAGTAGCATAATTTATTGTGGTACTCAAAATGCTTCAGTTTTGATTACTAGAAGTTTAGTTTTTGAAAAAATGCTACCATTGATATACATTTTTCTTCACGTTCAATTTCAAGTGTTTCATAAAGAGTAACTTTCTTCTCTTTAGTCTTTTCTGAGTGAAATAGATTGAAGATTATATAAAGCTTACTCACTACAGGATGGAAAATGAATGTGACATTGCAGCAATTCATGGGATAGTTTTGTAACTCCACGACTTGCATCTTATCAAGTTATATTTGTTAACTTTTTAAAAAATCTGCAATGGAGTAGAAATATGTACATCATGTAACACTAAAAATAAAATTATTACATCTTTCTGTTTAGTTCCAGAATTAAATTGTATTTTTAGTGAATGAAAAATAAATGCCTACAAGAAAGGAATGGTTATACAGTGATATCAATTGTTTGAAACAATAACATTTCCTTCCACAAAACCACGATTTAAGGCTTTTTTCCCCCCATTAAGTAATATAAAGACATTCAAAGCTCTTGAAAGACACTCGAGAAAATTGAGGAAACACTAATTAATTGTATCCTAATACTTTTGGTAATTCAGAAAGCATTCGTAGTTTAAGTGTCACTCTGAGTTATGAGAGAAAAATAACCCGTATAAAATCGAAGCCACACGAGAAAACAATGACATTTTATTATTTTATTATTGTGTACCATACATTTTTGGCTGACTTTTGAAGAGAACATCTATAAAAAACTGTTCAACTTAATTCACCAGATATAGTGCTGGTTATTTGGGGAGCAAAAAACAGTATTTACCATCTAGAATCCTTTTGGTGTGTGGGAAATAAATAGGGAGGGCTTGAAGTAATGTTGGTGGAATGAGGAAAACTTTAGGCTCAATCACGGTTTCAGAGTGTTAATCGTAACTAAAATTAGTAAAATTCTAATGTGAGTCATTATGAAATTGGAGTGATAGTATATGTATAAATCATCGATTCAGAAATGCATTGAATACATACTTTAGTACTTTCTTCCAGTTGTGGCTTAACTGTGCACATTCATTGTGTGAATATAACTGAAAATGATCAAAATAGTTGAGGGAACAGGTTTTAGTTGGCAAATGTGGTCTCACTTAAACTTGTATGTCTGAAAGCTCCCATGTCAAGTATGAGATTATAAATAACAGGGTTTTTTTTTGTTGCAATGAAATAAAATTGTTAAAAATTTTTAAACTATAATCTGAATTTTGGGGATTTTAAAAAAAAAAATTATTTTCTTTGGCATTTAGGGCACAAAGTAAGTTAAAAATGACCGAAATTCACATGGAAGATGTTTTCTACCTTACTGAATTTGGTGCAACATGGAGCAAGGAAAGAATTATTTTGCTTTCCTTATAGTGTTTATATGTGCAATAGAATATAAAAAGCCAGAAGTGTGTTACTGTAGCTGTAAAATCTTTGTTTTCAGATTAAAGTTGTTAAATTAGTATAATGGAATCATGGGAAAATTCAGGCTGGAAAATACTTTGGGAAGTAATCCTGTTCAAATAAAACGTACTCCAATTGATCAAAGAGTGCTTGAACCTGACATGATATTCTCATTGGTGTCCTATCTTGGATAAATCCGTCTGACTGTTCCCTATGAGTTTTTCCTTGAAGTATCTGAAATGTGTTCCAAGTGAACATGCATCATGATTTGTGCAGGATCTGAAGGTTGTCTTTTGGCACTGTGCTTGTCATAAAAGGTTTTATTGAAAGTCCTCTTTTCAGTAGTTTTTCTAATAGGCCTTAGGTGCTTCAAAATATCAGATATGTACGCACAATCTGTACCCTAAATAGCTGGAATGAAATTGCACTGGAGGGTGAAGTGCTGGCAAATGGAAAGGAAACTCTGAATTGTAGCAAAGTATTTAGTAATTGCAGTGGGTTTTTTTTCTGTCAAACTGAAACAGTTAATGTTTCCTGTTCTTTATCCTCAAAGTAGTACTGTAAAACTTCCTTTTAGCTGCATCTGATGCTAGAATACAGGCAAGTAAAGCTATAACTTTAATAATAATGAAAATTGTTAGCCACTATGCAAGTATACCGAGCAGATCTACTTGAAAGTTTAAAAAAGTTAAAACCAGGTCATACTTACAACAAAATTCTGCTTAAAGAAAAGGGGAAACATTGTTCTGAGAAGGAAATATAACTAGATCAAAGATTTTACTACTTCTTTAGGAAAACTGTATGAACCAATTTAATTAGATGCTGAAATGTTGTTGCATCTAGGTAGGCCCTTTAGAATGTAGAACCCAGTGGTCTCCCTTTCAGGAAAAATAGAAAGGAAAGAAAACAGTATTGATACTTAAAAAGTAAGAATGGAAAATAAATCCAGGAATGTGCAATAGCCCACATAGTAAGAAGGAATATTTTTATATAATAGTAGCAGAAAACCACAACCCCTTTCTTATGCACTCACACTAGCAATAAACTCTTTCCAGTGATAGGTCCTTTATGCCATTTTTTTACTATTATCAGAATTCGATGCGGCAGCTTCATGTTTTCAATATGTGCATAATTCCTTCCTATCCATTTTCCCAACAGCATGTGTCTGGCAGTTGTGTTGTACTGTTATGCTGATCTATGGTTTATGTATGTCTTTATATCTGGTGCGAAGACCTTGTCTGCAAATTTGGTTTTGTTTAACAACATAAAGAATTTTAATTGTGAAAATGTAGGGGTTTTTCCATTTTCCATATTGCCTCAAACACAATTAGCTTGCCCAGTGCACACATACTTCCTTATATTTTGAGGGATACCATGAATAAGAGAGATGATTTCTGTCAAAAGGCATACAAACAAGTATTCTTCAGTATTTTGTGAAGCGTATGTATTCTGAGTATTCACTGACCCTTATGCATGAAGATCTCTCATCAACAGGAGATCTCTTTCAATCCAGCATATGTACATGCTGGACTGCAAAACCTTTCAATTCTCTCAGTTGTTAATAAGCAAAATGAAAGGATCATATAAATGCGTACTGCAGTTTGTGGGATAAATTTTGTTTTAGTGAAAATGTGCTGGAAAAGACTCATAACCATAAAGCAGAAGGGTGGATTTGCAAATGGGGAGGTTATTTTCAAACAGAAAATGGAAATGGAGGGAAATTACATTGATTACTGTTTTCCTTTCGTATAACTAGGTCTCACAGTGCGTTCATACCATGTTTAATTAACATCCTTCATCCATTAGCAATTCTTGTTTATTATTGATTAAGAAATTTTTCAACTTCACTGGGAGCATGTTAATGCAAATAAAACATTGCAGCATCTGCAGGTGAAGACTCTTGGCTTTTTACTGTAAATGCAAGAAGAGATCTCATGTTAAATATTGTTTTCAAGGCAATGATAACTGTTGCACAATATTTTCTGACCCCCATATAAAACGCACATTCACTTAAAGGCCCTCAACTTTTCTGATCTCTGATTTAGGTACTACTTGTCCTAAAAGATTGGTTCAGAAAGATTGATTAATTTACCAATAAAAGGAAAATGATCATCTAATTTTTATTTTTGTCTCACTTTGCAGCATGTATGAGATGGTTCTGGGAAGTGGTTATTTTCATTGTGCAGTGAAGGTGACTCAATATTCTCTAGTGGGATGTTACCTGGTTAAAATCAAGACTGTTTTTTCTCAATAAGTTTGAGTGCTGTGTGATGAGAAAGTGGTTGTGTGCCTATGCATCCTAAGGCCAGATGAAAGCTGGTTCTTCTCAAAGAACATTCTGTTTTCTTAACTGCTTAAATTTTCTGCAGTGAAACCTACACCAGCTTATGATTTATTGAGACATTCAGATCCGTTTCCGGTTCCACCACTGAGAGTGCTCTGCAGACCCATTAAGAGTTAAAAATTGAAACTTTGAGTGCTGTTGAATTCTGATTAGATAAATCTTCGTTTTGTGCCTATTTCTTTGCCCTAATATGTGGGTAACAATAACAAATCTTTATCTCTTTAACAGTAGCAGATTTTTTAATGGAAAGTTATTCACTACTTACTGTTTCTATATTCAGTCTGAGATGAAAGACTTTGTATATGGAATTACCATCCCCTTGAAATTATTCAGGTAAATGGTTTAAAGGTAATTTAAGCATTTGATTTGTAGCTTAAACACAATTTTTTTTAACGTGATCTACATAGTGTGGCAGTCTTTGTGGAAGCTTTTCTACAAGTTGTTTTTAAAAATGCATGCTGATGTTTGACATCAGTTTTTCAGTGCTGCCTTGTCCAATCGGCTTGCTAGTGTTTTGACCTCTATTTTGGTGAGTTTGGGTTTCTGTATAAAATAGGACCTAGCACATAAACAAGCACTATTAACGTAGTTTTTTGTCTTTTAAATTATTATTGATGAAATAAGATTGTGAACTGTAATATTTCAGTCACTACAGTTACAGTGGGCTGTTATTATTTGGATGACTTCAGTGAGCTATTTCTGAAGGCCATTGCAGAAACGCCTTGCATTCTACTGTACTCAGGAAGCTATAGTTTTAAACAGTTTCAGATTTTTCTGTTAGACACTGGATAAAGTATTATTTAAGTAATATTTGTGATGGTATTTTTTTCAAAATGTGTCTAATTTTGCCCTGTTCTTGAGTTATGTTTATTTCCATCTGCCTGTGTCAATACAGTTCAAAATGATCACATTTTATGCAAACACAATACTTCAGATTCTTTGCATGAATTATTTTGCTTTACATTTTCCTTTGTCACTTTAATGCCAATCCAATTATGGATACTTTTCTCTTTTCCACAATATATTTTGGTGCTGTTATTATCCTGCCATGTAATGCTCAGTATTCTGCATGTCCTTGGAAAAAGACTTCTCTGCAGCATCTTCCAGACTTTGGTGTTTTGTTTTTTTTTATAATACCAATTTACAAAATAAATTTAGTTACAGTGACTGTAAGTCAGTGGTTATTATGGTTGTACTTTGTTCTTAATTTATTTTTTTCTTCTTAGTCATGCTGAGCTTAAAATCTTTGTCATTGACCTAAGTAGGTGAGATATTTAAGAATTAGAATATTCCTGAAGTACAATTGCAATGTGTGAAGTATATTAAATTTTCTTTTAGCAGAAAATTCAAATACCATAGAATCATAGAATACCCAGGTTGGAGAAGACCCACTGGGTCATCAAGTCCAATCATTTCTATCAAATTCTAAACCATGTCCCTCAGCTCCTCATCCACCTGTGCCTTAAAGACCTCCAAGGAAGGTGAATCAACCACCTCCCTGGGCCGCCTCTGCCAGTGCCCAATCACCCTTTCTGTGAAACAATTTTTCCTAATGTCCAGCCTAAATCTCCCCTGGCAGAGCTTGAGGCCGTTCCCTCTTGTCCTGTCCCCTGTCACTTGGGAGAAGAGGCCAGCTCCCTCCTCTCTACAACCTCCCCTCAGGTAGCTGTAGAGAGCAATGAGGTCTCCCCTCAGCCTCCTCTTCTCCAGGCTAAACACCCCCAGCTCTCTCAGCTGTTCCTCAAAAGGCCTGTTCCTACCTGAAAGTCCAACAAGGAGAAAGTTTCTAATGAGGAGTTGCCTAGGCAAAAGTAAATTTAGTAAAGTTGGTAAAGTCTTCATTTTTTTGCTGGGATGTTAAGATTTTACTGTATGCTTCTCTTCGTTTCAGTCATCCCTCAGTATCTGAAGCACGTTTCTCTTAAATTGTCCCTTTCTGAGCAGTGTTTTTTTCCCAAAGTGGAATAAATGGTGTTTGCTATCACAAGTGACATTTTGTGTGTCTGTATTATTGTCAGAATCATCTTTATTCTATAATGTTGGCATGATAAAACTGAACAAAGCTTGTTTTAATAGCATAGTAATCTAAGACTTGTGCAACAGCGCACTGTGACAGCTTCTGATTAAAAATACTGATTAATCTCATTTCTCATTTCCTGCTGTGGACAGATACAGGAATTTACTGAAACCTCTAATATTACTTAATTCTATTTTTCTAGAGGGGAACTGTACCATGAAGACATTGGTCAATGTACCTGTATTTTAAAAAACGATTGTGAAATTCATTGGAATCAATGGCTTAAACAAAGATTTTTTAAAAATCCTTTTTTAAAATATCAGTTTTGCACTTCTACATAAGTGCTTAGAAAAAAGATCTATTCAGTTAACACTTTTTTTTTTCCTTAGCCCTGGACCATTATTTTACATGTTTGGAAAGACAATATATAAATGAAATAAATTACTTAACATTTACTTAACATTTGTAACACAAAAGGTCATCTTTCCTATTTACTGCACTCTTCCTCTCCACTCCCTCCGCCCCCCCAAATCAGGATACGAATGTGAATCAGACTGGGTTCTACTTTACTATGAAGTCTAGTGAAACATTATAGCAATCCACAGTGTGCTAATTAATTTTTTACACATCAACATATTAAATATTGTCAGGTAGTTGCTGTTGCTGCAGTATTGTGAGAGTGAATTGATTTGCTTATTGATGTCTTTTTCCATTGTACATTGGAATTCTGCCTTTTCTTATATTATTCTTTCTGCCTTTTCTTATACTAGTCTTATGTGTAAACAGTCCCAGTTTAAGCTTATGCATTCATTCTGGGACCAAAAAGAAGTTTGGGGAAAATAAGTGACAGGAAAGGGATTGGAATTGAAGGCTTCTGAGCCCTACCCATGAACTATCATGTTTTCTTTTAATTTCAAAAAATGTTTCAGATAGGATAGGGGACATAGTAATTTTAAACAACTAGATCATACAATACATTTAATATCTTTTCTGTAATAACTTTATTTCTTAAGATTGCCTTCTGTATTTCTTTATCTCCTCGTCCAGTGTACAGAGGGATTTTTGCCTTGAGATAGAAAGTTGGCAAAAAGTCTTTGTTTACTGGATGTAGAGGGGGCAAGAGACACAGTAGTTTGGTGAAGGTGACTGCTTCATATATAGGAAAAAACATGTAGCGCAGACAGAGCTGTCTCAGGAGACCGTATGGGGTCCTCAGATGTGATCCAATAACTCTGGCATTCATCTAGCTGGCTAAAGCAGCATTGTTGCTCTGTCTTATAACAGGGGATTCAGATATCCTGCCTCTGGGCCTTTTATCTCCGCAGAGCATTTTTTTTTGTCTCTGAATGGCAGTAGTGTATTTCATCCTTAGATAGCTATCTAGATGCTTTCATGTAGTCTGAGGTTGAAACTGGTGATGGGCATTGTTGCTTGAGAAATTATGCATTTTTATTTCTATTAGGTTCAGTGAAGTACGTGATAAAAGATTTGCTCAAGAGACTATATACATGGCCACTGCTTTCTTTTAAGCTGAAGAAAAAGTGCCACTGAGAAAAAAGAACCTTTTATAAGAAGATACAAAAGCTGTCTGTGTTACCAGTTCTTTTTGATCAGGTTATATTTATTATTAACATTAAATTGGTTCTTTATAAAGCTCAAATAACAAATAAATGACTACTGAGGATAAGGAGTGTAAATGCAGTTATATGAATTGAATGCAAACAAACAAATTATTCTATTTGCTACTTATGGTCATTTCAGAAAAAAAACTTTTTACTAACATTTTGTGGTCTACAAAAGATATTCCTATGAATGAAAACCTGATATTCTTTTGGCTTGATTTTCATATAGCAAAGTCAGCATACCAACTGCTGGATTAAAACCCTGCTGTTTTTCAGAGCCAGTGAGGACAAGGGAAAACAATGCTATTATGTTTGAATTTGGGAGGAACAGAAAAAGCTCATTAGGATTATTGACCTTGTTGCTGTCTTAATGAAGTTTAGAAAAAAAACCCAGAAAATCAGCTGACTAACATAAAGGAGGATTTTGAACCTGTGTGAATGATATTAAAAGTGATACTGTCATGGTGAAAAAAAAAATTCACTCTTCTTGTAAAAGCTTTTTTCTCTGTGCTGGCAAAATTATACTTAATAATACTAAAACCAAAACTAGAAGATTAAAAAACTACTTATCTACCCTCAAACAAAACTAAACATATATATGTTCTGCACAGCTTTTACTGCTTGATGTCCCCCTACCTGTGAGTTGCATCTTTAACAGAAAGGATGTCTGGTCATCTCATTGCTTAGGCAGTAATGGTTTTGCACTTTGGTTTGAATAAGAGCTCACTATATTATATGATGGAAACCTTACTTTTCTTTCACCCATTTTTATGTGCTATATATCTTGTGGTCCTCCAGCTTTTCAGTTATATTTATTGTATGATTGTGCTACATTAGAAGTTGTTGGGGTTTAGGTTTGGTTTGGTTTCATATGGTTGGTTGTTTTCTTCTACATGGCTTTATTTTACTTTTTTTTTTTTTCATAATTTTTTAGTTGCCAGTGTTGCAAGTAGGTTGAGAAAAGGAAGGTATGTTTATTACAAGGTCATTGGCCTTATTTTTATTTGATGGAACTCATGGCTAATTCAGATCTATCACTGATCTCAGCACTTTACTTCAAATCTTCCTGTTTTCTTCACCACTGTCTTCATCCTCAGAATTGTAAATCAATACCTTTTGATCTAAACATAAAAGCCTATGAGGCTTATGTTGTGGATATCTTCCCCTGTGCCTTGCCTCATTCAATACTTTTGCTAAATCTGGTTTAAGGGAATCAAATGCAATCCTGAATGGACAATTAATAGCTCTATTTAAGACTTCCATAAAGTAATTTCTAAAAAAGTTTGAAAGACCATTGTTTTGGTCTATTTTTTTGCTACATTTTAGTACTCCACTTACAATATGTGAGTAGCTATTTGAATGAAGGAAAAAGTAGCTGAACTGGGAAGTTTAAATGGTTTTTTCCTTAATTAAAATTTTAATTCTCATAATAATAATTTAAAAAGAAATCAAATGAGCCTGTCTCAATATTTTGATAAACTCTTTTGGTTTCTTTTGCATGGTGAGCACTAGTGCATTTTTAAAGTAAATTTTGCTAAGATTTGTGACAATATTATGGTATAAAAAATTAATATTTACGGAGAGAGACCTAGTACTTCTCAAAAGTTTCATACCACAGCTTTTCTGGCTAAAATTAGAAAAGTATTTTGACAAATTAATTTCTGCAGACAGCTAAAAGTTTAATTGTTTCTGTAAGACAATGATGCAGTTTGAATATAGAATTATGCAGCATATTGGAAAATTAAAATGTATAGGAAAAAGCAAATTGTTGTTTTGATAGACTTTCAAACAAGTTGCAATAGCTCTATTGGTTGGACTAAACTGAAGACACTTCTTGAAACAGGAAACCCTTTTCCTGTGTAACTTAAGTTATAATGTGGTGACTAAGTGATTAAATAACTTGTGCCTTCAGCTCTGCTATGTCTGGGGCTTCCTTTGATGAAAGGATAGCTTATTTCTGTTTGCTATATGAAGAGAGTTCATCCATCACAAAGTATTTGTTTATGACAATCTGGTATTTTCAGCAGTGAAACATGACCTATATGACCTACTGTAGTAACAGCTTGTCTTGAGGAATGTGGATACATGGAAAAAAAATTACTCTCACAAATGCTTCACAGACAAAGGAATTTTACATGACTATTGAAGTTTATGGATTACTCAGAATTTATTTCAGTATAACAGAGCTGATTTTGACCTACTGATTTATGATTTCAGTCTTATATTTATAAAAGATAGTTTTTATGTTTTATATAGCTTTCTGTTTGCTAGTTGAAGTAGGATTTAAGTATAACTACAGTTGTCATATATGGGGCAAAACTTTTCATTGAGAAAAGTCAACTGGGGAAAGTAAGATTAAAATTTAATGAACAACTGTTACAAACACATTTTCCTGTGCAATTCCGACAACAGTTAATATCTGGTCATCTGCTGCAAAATAGAAGTGAATGAAGCCTGGCAGAAATGTGACCTTAAAGTAATGATCTACCTTGAGGGAAAAAAGTTCTTTCTGTTAATAGAATCTTCGCAATTGAAATCTACTGAAAAGCATGACAATGTAATATACATATAGAAATATTTTAGGTTTGCCACTCTTAACAATAGTATGAAAATGATTTTCTATTTAAAAGTAAAACCAATCAAATATTTCTGAGATAATGTGAATTTTGTATGCTTGAGGACTACAGGAACTGAAAATGGTCCACATAATTTTTTTTCTGAAACTATCAATCAGGCTTTGGATTTTCATTCCATCTTAGAAAAAAAAGAGTTCTAAAAGTTTCTAGTAAGTATTTGTCTAATTTTTATTGTATTAACTTCTAAATCTATGTAAAAAAAACACAAATTGAATTTTAGATATATTCTACTTTTTATCTTGCCCACTGGTGACTGGAAGCTAAAGCATCTCTATTGTGAAAATCTTGCCTAAAGCCAAGGAGGTTTTCCATTACCTTCTAGAAAAGATGTGTTTTCCTATCAAGAAAAGTGTAATTAACCATAATTATTTTTATGAAAGATTTCTATTCTTTTAGTATTTTTTTAAATTTTGGAGGAATTTTTTTTGTAGGAAAAAGTGCTTTGAGAAATGGAAAGATAAAACCCCAGAAATAAATACTCTCTATTTTCATGTTGCATGTGCATAAAAAAGCTATGTTGATTTTTCCCCTTTTTGAAAGGGTTGATGACATACTCTGTGATTTTAATCTTAGCAGCAATGTGAAACTGAGTGTTTCTGGCAGTCGTGTTCTTTGTGTGACAGGTCTATGGATAAAACTAGCCAATTAAGCAGGGAGGTGGCTTTAGCTGACTTTTTTCTTTGCATGTATGCAATTTAAAAAATACCATGGTTTTCAAAATGTCGTTTCCTGAATATTGCCTTCTTATATGAACATCACTGTGGTATGTACTTGCTATTGAATGCAAATATATTAGGACTCAATAATTATGAATAATAAACAACTCAACTTTTTTCATTTTTCATCTTTTATGAAAACAAAATATCATTTGTACTTATGAATGAGAGATCTAAGGACAGGAAAATCTTCAAAAAAATTGATGAGGCAGTCTTTGTGCAGAACCCTTAGAACAGGTAGGGAAGCCATGTAATTTTTCAAATTTAAATAACGGAAAGCTATTTATATTTGTCAAATAAATGAGGATCAATCCGCATGAGAAAACATTAAAAAAAAGTTAAGCAGGATATAAATAAGCTAGAAGTTTAGACAACTACTTCAGCACATGGCTGATGTCAATCTTTTTATGATGGTATAACAATTTGGGATTGAGATGTATAATTGTCATTGCATGTTCCAAGTGTTGTCTTGAAGTCAGAAATAACATTTTAGATTCTTTTGCATCATGCTATCTCTATTCTTTAAGTGTATTTTCATAGGATAATTTATATTGGAAGCAACCTTGAGAAGTCTCTGTCACAGCCTTGTCCATAAAGCAGGGTGAGCTATGACTTCAGAACAGATTACTCAGGGCTTTATTTGATTTTGACTTGAAAATTTCCAAAGGTGGAGATTGAATTGTGCCTTTTGGCAACATGCTCCACTGTCCGCCTTACCTCACAATTAAAGCTTCAGCCACAACAGAAACAATAGCTTTTTAACTCAGTCTCTAAATTAAGTAGGGTCAAGTTAAACTTCACATGGGCTGTACATTATTTATTAAAAATAAAGATCCATTGATTAGAATGAAAGTTCATTATTGTAATTGTTCTGGGTCCTGATTAAACAAATGCAAATGGCTACTGGATCAGTAGAACAGCAGATGACAAAAGACTTAATATGGAAGAAAACATTCACCAAATTGCTTGTTATTCCCCTTTACAATTAAATGACATGAAAGGGAGCACTCAGGTCTTTCAAAAGAGACACGGTATCTCTGTGAGGAAGAAAGCATGGAAAATTGTGAGAGCCGGAAGGCTCAAAATTTTTCCACTGGATTCTGTGTGAGCTGTAATATGAACTTAAAAGTTCTCTTAGTGCTTAAAGAACATAACTGAAGAGATGTGTATAAAGTACAGTAATTCAGTGTGCATCAGGAAAAAGAGCATCTCGTTAAGGAAGAGTCAAAGGTCACTGCTAAGGGCAGCTGTATCTTTTTTATGTATGAAATTAATGAATAATTAATTTTCCTAGGTAGGCTGGGTTTACAGGATGTTGTGCTGAATTTTCATGGGCAATGACAATATAGTTTAATGTCTTAATGTCAAAATATATGAGATTTTCATGCAAATTCTTATTAAACATTACATGAGGTATAGATACAGGACAGGAACTGCTATTTTCTTCCTGTATTTGTGGCAGGAATTGATATGCTATCATACTGCTACAGAAGCTGTTATATTAAGGCTTTTTCAATGTTAAAGGTGATGAATTTCTTTAAATTGGTGGCAGAGAACATCTGTAGTAATGCTACAGAAGTCAGTTGCTGTTCACTGATGGATGAAGAGAGGCTGGATATGATTTTTAACAGTTTCGCTTTATAGTGAAATTTGGAATGTGACTTCTGGATTGTTATCAATGCAATAAAAGTAATGCTAATACTTTGATGTCTCACATTAGTCACCATCATACAGTCTGGGAAAATTAACTATACATACTCATAAAGAGAGGGATATATAGAGGGAACTTTTCCAGTTCTTGAAATTCTCAAATATTCTACACTAAAATGTCTCATTGCTTCTCTGCTTAATAACAATTACTTTTTCTGTTGCTGCTCACTTCATGTGGATTCCTATATAACTGCTCATGAAAGAAGATAATAACGAATATAGAACTGGGAGACAGAAGTGCAAAAGTCCTCAAATATTTTTATTCTCCTTTTCAGTTTGAAATAATAAGTGTCTGAAGAGGAGGGAACTTAGCTTTGCCAATTCTTCTGTTAGTATCATTAACCCATGGATACCACAACTGAATTTGAGTTTTATCCCCTCATTTCCCCTTCCTGCCACCTGGGCATGTAACTAAAGAGAACCTCTGAGGTTATGGGTCCCTTTAGGTGGTGCTTCACTAACCTGAGGTGCCTGTCGGGAAGAATGTATCATGGTCTGCACCTTGAATCCTGTGTTCAGTTCTGGGCCCCTCAGCACAAGAAGGATGTTGAGGCTCTGGAGCGAGTCCAGAGAAGAGTGACAAAGCTGATGAAGGGGATGGAGAACAAGTCTTATGAGGAACAGTTGAGAGAGCTGGGGTTGTTTAGCCTGGAGAAGAGGAGGCTGAGGGGAGACCTCATTGCTCTCTACAACTACCTAAAAGGAAGTTGTAGAGAGGAGGGTGCTGGCCTGTACTCCCAAGTGACAGGGGACAGGACAAGAAGGAATGGCCTCAAGATCTGGCAGGGGAGATTTAGGCTGGACATCAGGAAAAATTGTTTCACAGAAAGGGTGATTGGGCACTGGCAGAGGCGGCCCAGGGAGGTGGTTGATTCACCTTCCCTGGAGGTGTTTAAGGGATGGGTGGATGAGGTGCTGAGGGGCCTGTTTTAGTGGTTGATGGGAATGATTGGACTTGATGATCCAATGGGTCTTCTCCAACCTAGTGATTCTGTGATTTTGTGATCATTGCCTGGAGGCAGTCCTCTCCACTGACTGAAAAAGGAACCTTCAAATCTGGGGTGGGCTAGCTGCCTGATTGCTTGGTGGGTAATGTTTGATGAGATTACTTTTACCTGTGAAGCTTCAGTGAAGTCTTTAGTCAACCTGTTGTCTGTAATTTGTCTTTAAAGATGAAAGTGCTGTTTGGTAAGATACTTAGAGTGGACACTTCACTTTAGGTTTATATATATGCCTTATTTATTTTAATGATGGGAAGAACTGTTCTTCCCACCCAAAATAATTCTCATGGCTTTCCACTGCTGTATGTAATCTAATAGGAGACTGTGTGTGTATATCTACCTTATGGAGGTGAGGGAGAGTCCAAGGGATCTCTAAATTACTTAAATTTTATTTTACAAGATTGGAAGTTGCTCTAGAATGTATAGTACAGTTATTTTATTCTTTGTGTTATAAGCTATTTAATTATGAAGTTGAAATTTATTGAAATGGAAAGTTTTATATAAAAGGATCAATTTAAATGAAAACATGATGTAATAATCAACTTGCTGGCCTTTTTGTCTCAATTTATCTTTTCCCATATAATTTTGTAATTTATTTTCTTTTCTTCTCCACCACCAATTTAGGCGATGTTTTGGGCCAATGCATGTTTGGCCTTTTCTCTTTTAAGTCATGGCATTTTAAAAAATGAACAAACCAAAAAAGCAACTCCTGAATAATGTCCTATTTCAGAACGGCATGTTGTGGATTCTTTTGTTTCAGTGGGGCTTTTTTGTTTATTTCTTTTTTAATTAAAAAATCACTAAAGTCAGTCTTAATTTTTTTTAGTCAACATTAAAAGCCTGACTATGTCCCAGAATATAGAAGGAAACAAAAGGAGTTTGTAGAATATGTGAAATCTTTTCATGGCTAAAAGATGTCAATTAGCAGATATCTAGCAAAGATTTTAATTTTTATGATACCAGCTGTAAAGTAAGTTGGTAAGCATGCTTGTTAGTGGTAATAATTAGCTAATATAGAGTTTCCAACTTCATAAGGAATGGGAAGAACGGCTTTTCAAAATATTGAAAAAGAAAACTGTATTGTTCGGGAATTCTTTTGAAGAGGTAAAGGGAGAGGTTAATGATTAGATATGTTTAGATGCTTGAGGAATAGACTTTACCCATCTTGGATTACTATATTAAATAGAAGTGGTACATTTTTTGCTAGTAGCTGGGAGATTAATTTTAAACTCTTTTATTTTTTTGTCATTTCAGCTGTCTTTAGTTTTTGAAGTTTGATTTTTATTAAAAGGAAGAGAACAAATAAATTTCCATTTTTTTTCCCACCAAGAATTAAAACGGTGGGTTTTGAACTGTTATGAACATAAAACTACAGTAGCTACGTGACAAGGGGTAATTGCATAATAGCTAGCCTGCAATTTTTTGATGAAAATAATTTATATGGTAGTTTTTCAAACTGCAAGGTGACGGCTAATATATATTCTACATGTATACCTACACACAAACATACACATATACATGCATGTATTTATATAAGTTCAGCTGAAGAAGGGATAATTTAAAACTATTCAGAAATAGTTTAATATTACTGAATTTGAGGGGGGTTATAGTCATCCTGTCTGAAACAGCAAAATCTAAATATCTCAGACTTTTAGAGGGAATCCCTCTGTTCTTGTTTCCCTCCTCCCCCCCTACCCTGTTATTTCTTATGAATGGACAGGTGGACTCTACATGACAAGCAGGAGTAGTTAATTCTGCATCTTCCCAACAATGACAGCATCCCTGACTGCTTTGCGACCTCAGTAATTAATACTTCCTAATAGCAATTTGTTCTTCTATTGAATGATTTTCCTAAGTCTTTGTTCAAATACAGTTTTTTGACATGTAGTGACCTTCACGTTTTTCCATAAATGACACGGGACTATTAAAATGATAATTTCTATTGTCAGGGAGTTTTATTATTGTTTGTATTATTTATGCTTTTTACTGAAACAACCACACATTTGGTTTGGAGAGATTACTGTCTATCAGGCACAAAGGTATAACAGCTACTTGATATTTATACTTTTCTGCATTGATTCAAGGAAACAATGAGACTTACCTATGTAGGTTGAATAAAGAGCTTTAGTCCTGCTTATGACACAGAAATCTAGTGCTGTCAGTGAATTTCTGATTGTAATTATGTGGGTGGGAATTAGTAGAGCTGAAATGTTCAACATATTAAATAGAGCAATGGGCTCTTGAAATATAGATTATTCAAGCAAGATTTTGAATATGTATATTACATTGCATTTTCCTATCACACCATTCACTGTAATTCTCTTTCCTCTCTTCCAATTCTAAGAATCAGTTTGATGAGATTGCTTGTAGTTTGAATCTACCACGGTTTCAAGAAGAATAGAACTTCATCTGTCATACTGGAAATCTCTCTTTCTGTTGAAAAGACCCTAATGGGAAATCTAACGATAGCAAAATCCCTGAGGAAACCTGCTACCTTACACTGTGGCCCTACAGGAGAAAAAGTGAATAACTGCAAAATTCCTTGTATAACGTGTGTATGTGCATGTGTATAGTGACATGACACAATGCTTTGCGACAGCTCATTTTATTCTGGGTCCTTCAAATGGCAGATAAAATCATTTCTGTAATTATTCCTAGGTATAAGACCCGAACTCTGTTCTGTTAATTCATGTACTTGGACTATTTGGCATAAAATACATCTAGATATCTCATTTAAACACTTCTCTGGAAAAAACCCTCTGTAAATCAGGAGTGAGTGGATGAGCTGCAACTGTATGGCTTTTAGGTCCAGTAAAAAGATAAGTATTACAGGTGATTTTCCCTTCAAATGTTTAATTTGCAGTGAAATTTCATCCCAAGAATAACATAACCAGAACTGCTTTTCTTGTAGCTCAATTAGCTATTGTTTTACTTTTAACTTAAATTAGGATCACTGCAATTTTATGCTGAGTAGGAGAACATTTAAAAATATATACCTTCCTTTAAATATATATGTATATATTTAATTATATGCTTAACACATGGTTTATGTACATTAACCATACCAGTGAAAAAATACTGCTTGTCATTACAAGTCTATTGCTGCTTGTGATTAGAAATAGATGAATTATATAATTCAACATACTGCTGAGGAAATTATTGTATGTATAGTAATGCCTTATTTTAAAATAATTGTTAGATTAATAATACGAAGGGAAAGTGAAATATTTTTAAAAATACCTAATATAATTAATAAATTAAGTTAGGAAAAATATATATAATCTCCTGAGGCTCAAAGAGGCTTTGTTGTGTAGAAATAATGCAAATTTTGCTCAACTTGGTTGAAATATAAATTTCCTTTCTGGACATTCAGTGTGTGACTTTTAGCACTCATAGTTAGATTCCCAGCTGGGCTGATTTCCTTTCATTCCAGGTTTGAAGTCAATTGGTTTGTTTCCAGGATTGCTGAGTGTTTGAACCTATCTCAATGATATATAGGGATTACAGAAAAATAACTTTGCAACTTTTATGCTTAAGAAAGAAGAAGATATGAAAAAAAATCCACTAAGTCATCTATCCAAGGTGCTAGTGCAGACAGTGGCTTTTTTTTTCCCTCAGGAAAGCAGAGAGGTGGAAGTGCATGAGGGGAGAATTTTTTTATTGTTTTCTAGAAAGACTATTCTATAACTTATTTTTTACTATTAATGTAATTTGCCTCTGGTACAGCAGGAATAATATGAAAAGAACTGGTAGAAATGCATTCCTGATTTAATTTGGTATAAAATGATGCAGTTCTGTCAGAGCAAGATATCAGGAACTCCACAATATCATTAGAAATGAATGTTACCTGATGTATTTGATAATGTTACAAGTTAACTCTTGAAACATTTACTGGAATGAAAATCTGGAAATTGGAAGAGAGAGAGGTTTTTACTTCTCAATGAACTCTTCAGGTAGTAACAGAAGAGTTATCATTTTGCTCTTGCCTGTCTTTGCTCAGGCACACCTTGTACTAACTTGACAGAATAATGGGTGACATTAGATGCAACCCATGTACTTAGACTGAAAGAGTACAGAGAGTTAGAATTAGCATAGGTGTGGCAAGTACAGAGGGTTGAAATTAGCACAGGTATGGGAGAAATCTGGACCTTCAGAAGAACTAGACATATTTCATTATCGTTGTCATAAGGAGGAACTCCTGAGAACCTTAGAAAATGCCAGGATTTGGTGGTTGCATTTTTCTGGTATACACTATGTCATACTCCTGACTCTTGTGTTGTCTGTCCATCTAAACACATGTGAATATACAAAATTTAAAAAAAAACTTGAACAAGCTTAAAGCCTAGGAACAAAGGTAAGGCATAGGTCAGATCCCGTCCAGATGAGACTCAGCACTTAGGGACTCTTATAAAGATATTGGTCAATAGTGTACTCAGAAATTTGTTTCCTGTAACTTCTAGCGAGGGTAGGGAAGGCTTTCTTATTGAAAGATATAGTTTGTTTAAAACATGTCATTATTAAGGAAAACACTATAACGTGAGTTGCATAGTTTTAATGCAAATTAATCACATAAATGTGGCCATTGATGCTGTCTTTTTTCTCTTATTGCTTTGTATCAAAGTGGTCACATTCAAATACTCCACACAGATACAATGGGCTTTGCAAATTTCTGGTTAAATGGGGTTTAAATTTGTAATATCATGTTTTGATTTGGAAATCAATAGATAGATGAAATATTGATAGATGAAATATTACAGAAATGTATCTTTGCAAAAATTCCCTCCTCTCTAATATTTGGTTAATATAAGAGTGTCATGCTATTTAAAATCTACAGATAAAGCGAGCACTTTTAAAACGTGCTGGCTTCTAATCTGACCATCAGAAGCCCTGGGGTTGTGCCCACAGCAGGGATGTGGTATCAATTCTTTATTAACAAATATGATAGATATGACATCTAGGATCAATTATGATAACATATTTGAGAAGTGAAAATACTTCTACTAACTGGACTAAGAACATTAATTCATTAAGCACATAGAACCAGACAGTCATGGATTAAATATTATGGTTCATTTGTTTCTTACTGTGTTGGCTAAATTAGAAATTATTACTGAGGGAAATTTATCGGTCTTAATTCTGCATAAGGTCCACTTTAACTCCATGGCTATACATATAAACAACACTTAATTCTTAGCATTATTCCATTAGTCTTGTTCTGTGTGGTTACTTGGGCACTTAATATTCATCAGTAGTTTGCTACCATTTGTGACTATGAAGTATCAAGTAATTGATTTTTATAAAATATCATCATTCCCTTGTCTTACTGTGTTTTCAAGTACAGCTTCATATAGCATTTCTCTGGATTTCACACAAAGAACAAAGAACAATAGACCTAGTGTCAAAGAAGAAATTTGTATAGAATCCAAAAAGAATTTTCTATAGAATGGAAGAAAATGCCAAGTGAATGGAAACATTACTAGGTGTCCCACTTGAGAACAACATCTGAGACATTAGTGATGGTCTGAGAAAACAAGGAAAGACACATGATTTGAAACTAGGAATGAGATAAAGAAAGCTACCCTTATTATTACCTGCTTGCTATATTCTCCATCTAAGTAAACATTTTAAAAGAGGATTAATGAGGATGTTTAGTCTTGTTTACTATAGACAATGTTTCATCCTAGGCAACAGACTCTTGGAAAACTTAGGTATTTAGAAATTCTTTGGCTGAGTAACTGTATTTACAATAACTTAATTTTTTTCAGAGGGAGGTGCTGCTGTCTGAACTCCTTTCTGTGTCGCTTTAAGATTTGAAGTATTTTGAGCCTGGTCAGTCAGTGTAAATTGATAAATTATCAATGGACTCAAGTAGATATAGTACAGAAAAGTACTAGGTCTTCAAGTTATTTAATCTTTTGTCTGTATGTTAGTATATTTACAAGTCTATTCTGTACAGTAAACACTGACTTCATAACTGTTAAAGCACAGAAACTTGTGTTAGTATTAGAAGACTCCAGGAAGTCATAAAGATATCAACAGTTTTTTTCTGTCCAGTTAATTTAGACCAAAATTTTACACATGTAAATAACTGCAGGATGTAATGCTCTGATTGATATACAAGACTGCTTTCTTTCCCATATTTGTGACGAAAGCCTTGAAAATCTACTAGTGCACATCTTATGACACCTTTAAGCTACACCTTGATGTTGCCTAATCTAAGACCTGATGCCAAAAGCAATATCTTCCTTGGGAGCTGATCAAGCCTATTAGTTTTTTGACATCAAATTCTCTGGATAATAGGTCAAAATTCCTTCTGTCGGGATCCATGCCTGAAAGTTAAAGCAGCTTGAAAAAAAAAAAGAAATCTCAGTTTAGAAATTATTATATTCTTGTTTTCATTATGCCTAATAATGATCTTTTTTCCCTATTATAAAATGCCTGATCAGTGAATTGAATTTTATAATTGAAATTTATACAAATGTTTTGTGGAGCACTCATCTTTTATATTTAAGGAAGACAATACAATTTGGTGTTCCTGTATGTGACAGGTGAAAGATCTAAAATCTGCTGAATTATATGTTGCTCTGAGTTACTATCAATCCTCATAACTCACTGTCCTACTGCAGAGGAACACAGCTGAATTTTCTGAATTACAGTTTCTTACCACATAGCCATACACTGGAATCATTTCACACTGGCATTCATATACATTATTTGTAAAATAATCTTGTTGCTGTAAAATACTCCTTCAGTAGTCAAGGTGATGGAGTCATGTTCCAAATTTAATTTTGTTGCACTGTGTGTTCTTAAAGATCTTGAAGGCTATATACATAATTTTATGTTCAAAATTCATGAATGTATTTACAAAAGGTGAATTGTTTTATCTTCCTCCAGACTGAGAACCATGTTATTTGAAGTTCACAAAGACAGCAATCAACAAGCTGAATTATAGATTAATAATGAAAGCTCAAAGAATTAATCTTACAAAAAAAAGTACCACAATTAAATATTTATTACTGTTCCACTACTTTATCTAGAGTATTCCATTCTAGTGCATTCTTACATTTTACTGTCACTTTGTGACATCTAATGCTCTGTATTGTAGTTGCATCATCAAACAGTATCTGTAACTGATGCCATGAATCACTTTTAATTACTAAGAAATCCTTTTTCTGTTGAAAACCTTGTATCTGAATATTCCATTCCTGCTGTATTTGCAATTATACACTGTTTAGTGGTACTTTAGGCACTAATAATGCAGGGACCTGACTATCTTCATCTATTCCAGTCACATTCAGCAAAAAGATAAAGCCCGTTCTTGCTGAAATTAGATCAGTTCCCACTGGAGACTGTAACGTGACTGGCAGTGAGGATGCTCCCTGACTCAGCCCATGGCCAAGCAGCTGAGAGGAGTGCTGCAGACAGAACAGAATTCTCCCAGTCTCTCAGCGACAGCTGTTAATGCAAAGTGCTTTCTAAGCTGAACGTAGAGTTACTAAACACTGCTCTTTTGCTCTTCTGATATGGAGATTCATTATGACTTTTCTAGAAAAGCAAAACCTGAGCATCTACACATAAATGTGAAAATAATGAGCTTTGTTCCTATGAATTTAGTCTTTTGGGGGGTCAGGCTGTGTAGAGTTAGAAATATAACCAAAGCTAATTCTTAGGAATCTTTTTTTTTTTTTTCAAAATTGTGTGTACTAGACTGCTTTACTGAGGCCTTGTTCCTGTATACATTCAGCACAACTAGATAACCTGAAGCTCTCAGAAAGAGAATTATTTTCAGAGGCATGGCTCAGCTTCTATTCAAGGAAAGGGGGAATTTTGATCTGAAATGGAAGATGTTCAGCCTACATTATTACAATTTCTCCACTGTGCCGTGGAACAAGGTAATATATCTACCAAATGCTGGGTAAACTGATGCTTTCTCTTCTTCCAAAACTGTGATACTACAATGATTTGAAAGCAAACAAGTTTTACTGTAAAATGAACCTAAATGTTTTTAGATAACAGGTTTTAAGATATACAAGGAAAAAAACAGTGCTGTAAATCTATTCAGTTTGTTGAGATGTATAGTTGGAGGAATGTAAGTTCAGTGAGCTTGAAGAGAAGCAAGAATTGTAGGAATAGGCAAGATCGTTTTTTTCTTTTTCTTTTCCCCAATCCTACTAATATAGTTAGGAGAAATTGAAAAAACTCTTAAAGAAGCTCTTTTGTGGCTGTTGTGTTTTCAGGAGTACTGGGAATACTACTGGATGACTGAACCACCGAGGGTCAGTTGTATTTTTAGCTAGCCATCATGTGCAATTTACATCAAGGGTACCCCTAACAGGTCTAAAACTTAAATAGTGGGCTTTAAGATGGATCAGGAATTCCAGGAAAACACATTTTTGTATTCTAACAGTTTGTAGAATCTTCACATAGACTTAACCTTTCAGTTGTATAATAAAGAAAGCTATTACCTACTAGTAGATCACATTGTAGACAAATATACAATCTAAATTTATTAGGATAACAGTAAATGAGCTCTGAAGTGTATATACCTTATCTTGAAAACAGGTTAAGTAAAGCTAGTAGGAAAGGCTGTCAGACATATCTGTAGAGTAGAGTTACTCTGATAGGATAGAGCAAGAGGTCTATAAGGTCTTCCTTTCATACAAAAATTTAAATATGTAAATGAAATAAAAAACCTAGGCAATGGTTGGAGGAGAAACAGAACTGTACTGCTAGGAAAATGGTAAGTATGGGTACAGTCACACATTTAATGAATACTGTACAAAACTAAATGTTGTGTTCTCAGGGAATTTTACCTTTGATTCTATGACCACAGAGTATAGCAAAATTACTGGTCACTTCCATCTATAAATCTGCTTTGATATACCTGGAGAAACTATAGAGTCACATATTTTATTATAGCCATTTTTAATTGTGGCAAACTTCTGCTGTATCATGCTATATCTAAGGAAAATAAAGATATTTTTCAGAATCAGTGTTAGGAAATAATTTTCTGCTTTTACTTAAGAACAAAAAGAAAACACTTTGAACAGAACATTTTGCTACCTCTATATCTGCTCATGAGTGGCTGTTGGTTCATTAAAGAAATATGATAGATCAATCACACTTTATCTTTTATACCCCTACTTTGATTCTTGTAGGAATAAATATAACATTTCTGCTAACATGCTTTATGATGGGAGATCTAAAATTTAGAATTGTGCCCTGCATGTATCAGAGCACATCTCCTGAGGTAGGAGTGTGCTACTCTGGATTATACGCTCTGGAAGAGGGGGTGGTGTAGCAGTGAGGAGATCCTAGTCAGAGAAGGTAGGGATCTGCAACAGGGAGCATCACAGCTGCCATTCAGTCTTTTGCCACTGTTTTCTTCAAATGGCAATCCTTGAGAGCTGAGTTGTTGTTTCCTGACAAAGCAGAGAATTGTCTCTTGTTGAGTGTACCCTGGCCATTCACTCAGGCATTACCTTCTTAACACTGTCTTCAGCTTTACCTCCAAGCCTAGTTTTACCACCCTTCTTTCCTCCCAGGGGCTCACTACTGATGTGACTCTCTGCAGAGATACATTCTACCTCTGTACTTTTCTGTCTGTACCTTGCCACTCTTAAGAACTGTGCTTTTGCTGTAGGATGTTGAAGCAGGCTTGTTGCAAAAGTGATATTGAAGGTGATGGTGTTCTACCAAAGCAACTCTATACAGTTAAACATATTGCTGTGGACAAGTGAAAAATTCTGTGCAGATTGAAATTCAGGAGGTAACTGGGGTGGGTTGGTTTAGTGGAATAGAGACATGCATTAAGCTGAAAATTATTTGGCATGTGTGATAACGGATTTTATACCTGATAAAATATTTTAAGGATTTCTTGATACTTGCACAAAATGAATATGAAATCCAGTGCTTAAATAATAAGGGATCCCCTGCTTAAATAAAATCAAAATAGTATACTTGTGGGTAGTAAGAAAAATAAACCAATATTGTGATGTCTTCATAACATTTTCAGATTAGTCCACTATGTGCTAGTTAAATCCCCAGGAGATATAATTGAAAAATAGGTTGAGAAGAAGTAATGATTAGGACTAATTTTCTTACAGTATTTATAAGAAATAGGTTTGTTGTACCAGAAAAAAGGAAAAATACAAGGGTAAAAAAACCCCAAACAGCAGAACAATTGCCCCTACTGACAAGAACGATTTTTTTTTTGTTTGTTTACTGCCATTACGTGCTATTTTTTTGGTCACAGGATTCCCTGATTTTTAAAAGGGCATCAAATTGGGTAAAACAATTTACTCTTCCTGCATGGCTTATTTTTATGTCTTCAGTGAGATCCCTAGGCACCTTCGTAAAACATTACCTGTGTCCCCATTGCTATGTATAAAATCAGGTCCACGTTGTCCCAAATTAATATATCTGAAACACAAATAAGCACAATGTACTCTGTCAATAAAGACCACAAAGAAGGAGAGGTAACTAGGGCAAGCTCTAAATACAATACAGGATAATCCCCTTAAGAGGAAGGCCCATTTCCACTTTTTGGTAAGCATTTTAAACCTGTGGGTAATGATAGCTTGAAAAATTGTTGAGCAGGTGAAGACCTTTTTTCCTAATTCTTCTTGAAGAAAGACTCAAGGCTGGAGCTGGAATGGTTTTCTAGAACATACAGAACTTGTCTTAATGAATTTGCTCTTAGTAAAAGCCATAATATTTTGTGTGGTTTCCCCCCTTGTTACTGTGCAGGAAAATGTGTTTTGTTACACAGAAGCATTAAGCAAATACACCTGACACTCCCCCCACCCCCAAAAGGACTTCATAGCAGACTTTATAGTAGGTTTTGCTCCTCAGTATGGCAGTGAACCACAGAGGATTTGTCAGTAACAATTATGTGTGTATAAATATATATATTTATTTTAACCGTCATGTATTATACACACAAATATAATGACATGTAAGCTATACATACACTTAAATGCCTATTTATAAGTATGTACAGTTATGTAGATTTGTATGCATATGTGTGAGAGAGAAGTCAAAGATAGTTTTTAAGCTATTATTTGAAATATGTGCCACTTGGGAAGTATCATTAAGTATTGTCATTGACTAGTTTGCTCACTTCTTCAAGCAAGGGCATGACATTTGCTAGAGTTACTAAATTCTTTCCTTTATTCTTTATTTTTTCCCTAATGTTGTATTGTCCTATCCAGACAGCTTTTAATGGGCACTTTCTGAATGCATTCACACTGTCAGTTCAAATTTTTTGTATTTATCTGGCAATGATTCCTAAAATGAGAAGATCCAAGCACCTTGTGACTGAGCATGCTGCCAGCATAACAGATGGAAGTAATTGTTGGCAACCAAGAAGGTTTATGAAACATTGGTATCAAATGGTTAGAGAGACAGCATTTTTAATTAAGAATATATATTAGATGCTCTGCTTTTATGCACATGATGGAGCATAATCTAATCAGGTGGAATGAGTTATTTTAAATTTTAAACCATAATACTGAGTTTATTGTTTGAGTGTTACTTCCTAACCTTGAGCTGTTATATTTCTGTGTCTTCAAGACTTACGTTTAGTTTGCCCCCCAAAAAACCACATAAGGAATAAGGACTAATACCTGAGCTGGCTTCTTAAACCACATTAGGTGTGATATGCTATCAGTATCATATGACATATCCTGATGTTTTTCACATGTCTAGATTACTTTGACATTCTCAGAAATGAACAAATGTCTTCATTTTTTTGAAAAAGGTGTCTGACTAACTCATTGAATACAAAATACATGACAGAATACTTGGGATTCTCTGGTTCAATACATCTGCTCGTCATAATCCCACAAACCCAAATTCCTGCCCCCCTCCATTTTTCATTAATGTGTTATGTTGTTTCTGTTAATTTAGTTCTAAGAGAACTCGCTATTTTAGACAGGGAGTGGAGGGTGTGATGATATGTGGAAACTTGTGGTGCGTAATTTATCTTCTCATAATGTTCACATCCAGATATATGAAAGAGGGAATGTTTCCTTCAAGAAACAGAAACAAGGTGTTTTGAAAAAAAAATAAAATCCAGCTTATAAATTCACTGTGATGTGTTAAATTAGCACATTAAATCCAATCTCATTAATAATTTTTAAGCTAAAACGGAACAGTTCTACTTTTTGTTTGAAATCAGTGTCTGAGAATAGTTTTTTTTATCCTAGAATAGTTTCATTTTGAACTGTATTATCCTCTGAAATCCAATGTACTGTTAATAGAGAGAGGCAAGCCAGGAGATAGCAAATAGAAGCATCATTCAAAGCAGGCAATTTCACATTCTTATCACAAATATGCTGAAATGACAATAGAAAATGCGTATGAGCAATTTAATGGAATTTCCTGGTAAATTCTTAGTGACCTTGGTCTTAAGGTTCAAGAAGGCTTCCAAGTTTGCCTTTATTCTAGTTCTCAAGTATACTTAAGGACGCCTGGAGATGAAAAACCACAAATCCTTAAGAGTACATGAATATAATGTAAAAACAGAGATAGGATAATTCATAATGCAGTGTCTGTGTGTCTGATTTTAAAACACTATCATGTCAAAAACCTCCCCCCATCACATTAACAGGAAATGACTTTTATTACTTTATGAGAGAGTTCTGTGGTAATTCAGGTTTCATATTATGCTTTGTTTATTCTGAAGTTATCTGGATATCATCACATCAAATATGGTAATTAAATTATATTCCTGACGGCAATCTGTACTCAACATTTTAAAAAAATCATAATATATGTATTTTATAGCCATTTGAAGTGGCAAATCCTAAGGTGGCATAGTAGTAAAACTTCACCAATGTCTATGTAGCCACACAAATTTGTAAGATTCTTGCCTATTCTAGAAAGTAAGTCCAAGTCTAGGATTCTTATACTAGACCTGAACAGCGCTTTTTAATCATGTTTTGGTTACCAGAGACCCAGACAGTCACTTTTTTTCAAATACACGGAGAAATAGGTTATAGTCTGAGGACAGAGGGGTTACCATCAAGCTGAGGAGTTATTGACAATACATGTCAATGTGCACATCTATACCTTAAAGACACTAGAAGAGAGGAAGTGGAATTTGTAGGAACAAAATTCAGCCTCTGTGTTTCCAGGGCTGACTCTAATTAATAAGCACAGGAGTTTGGCTCAAAACTGGGATTGTCTTAGAACTGATAGTTCTAAAATTCCAGAATTCCTGGCATTGCAAACTTTAGGAACAGTAGGCTTGCTGTTGTAACTGTAAATCACTCAGGAATTCAAGGAAAGGCTTTAAGAATTGTTCCTTGGCAAATGCTACTGCATTTGAGCTGTAACTTTTCGGTGCTGGTCAAAGTACACACTTTTTTTTCAGATATATTCTGACAGAATATACTCTGCCTCTTGCTGGAATAATTTTATTTAATTTCAAGAAAAGGAGCAGAACAGGTCAGATTGAAGTGATGTTCCTGTTTGGAAGTGGCAGATCAGTATGTCAGTATTATGTAGGATGCTGCATCTCAAATGAAAGTAAAAGAGAATTTCATTTCCCCCACCTTCCCTGCAATAAAACACACTACTTTTAAGTTAGAAAATAACTTGGATAAGTTCCTGATTTGTGAAGCTTCTTGGATGAGCTACACTGCTACTTTTAGGTAGAAGGTCAAAAAGTGGTAGTTCTAGAGGGAAAGGTTGAGGCTGTGTCAGTGGAGATTAAAATACTTAGGTACATCTTTTAATTCAAAGCCAATTGCTCACAGATGAATTGAAGTAAGGAATTGCTGGTGTGAAGCAGGGCAGGGCAGTGCATGGGATATGGTTAAAATTCAGAATAAGCCATGGACTCAAAAATTGCTGCCAGGCTAAACCAAGCTGACACTGAGAAGCAGCTGCCAGCACTTAGGTCTGTGATCTCAGTGGCTGAGTAGAATACAGTAAAAGGAAGAAGAGATTTTGGCTAATGGAGAGTGAGATATAATTCCAAAAGTGCTGGTAAAGACGAATTTTTGCTACTAGAAGCAGTGTCTGGAATAAATGTAAAATATGAAAATTGGATGGCACATACAAATGAGCTAGAATAAAGTGTGAATTCAGAATACATCAACTGAAGACCTGAGGCTGGCACATGCCACTTGACAACAACCTTTTAGATTTGGAATGAGAAAATATCACTAAACTAAGGATTAGAAATTAGAGCTGGGGTTGGTGTCAAAGGTCATCAAGTTGGAGAAAAGGTTATATCCAAATGACTTTCCTATGCTTTGTATTGATGATGAAGAGTCATTGGTTGCTGGTGAGACTGGGACCTTGAATGTCATGTTCAGAATGGGCTCCTTGCCTAGCTGGGTCATTGAAGCTGGTAATAGTACTAGCTATATGCTTCTGATGAGGCATATTATAGGTGAAGGACAGAAAGGGACACAGGATATTTCACTTTCTTTTGCAGTCATTCATAAAGGCAGTGAATCAGTGTCTTGCACAAGGTTGTATATTCTTTGTTAAATGAAGATAAGACTGCTCAGACATACACACTCTTATCCATGTGTAACAGTTTTTTTCACAATTAGAGAAGTCAAACACATTCAACTGTGTTCCCTTATGTGTAATGTAAAATTCAGCCTTTATTTTAATCCAATGGGTCTCTTCCAACCCGGTGATTCTGTGTGATTTTCTGTGTGTGTGATCAGTGCATTTGCAAAAAGAAAATAACATATGAAGCTGTTTCCCTGGCATGCAGTGTGTATGCTGTGGGTACTGTTACAAAAGGATATTGTGAAAGTAAAGAAAGGTTAAACAAATGTGGGGGAGAGAGGGAAAACAGAGACGACAGGGTTTACTCCTTTCAGTTCAAAACTCTTTGCTTTTTAAAGCTCCAATTATGTAAATCACATTAACATCATCTTAACCTTAATCATAGCAATAGCTCCTTTGATTTCAGTGTATTGACATGAGTAAAATTAAGAATATGCAAGAGTATGCAAAAGCTAAATAAAGGTAGGCATCATGCTAATATATTTATACTCCCATGCCCAGTTATAATTTGTATGTCCAAATCAAAATGAAATAGCACACAGGAACAGCATGTTAGCAATAAACATTTCTAATTCTGTTTCCCACTAGGATTTAAATTAGAATCTGTTTTTCAGATAGCCAGACTACATTCTCCAGGCAAGTCAAGTCTTGCTGTAATTGCACTGGCTCTGATTTGTTTTCTAAAC
Source organism: Piaya cayana (assembly GCA_013389865.1). NCBI lineage: Eukaryota > Metazoa > Chordata > Aves > Cuculiformes > Coccyzidae > Piaya > Piaya cayana. The sequence goes on from WAAB01010172.1 coordinate 96,883, forward strand.
CACCTCTCTCTCTAGTTGTGCTCATTTTAGGAAATAAAGCTTATGTTGGACAAGATTTAATATGAAATCTTCCCTTCTGGTCATGCCTGTGCTTCTAGCCTTTGCTGAAAAAAGTAGGTAGTGGTAATTAAAATAGTAGTTAGTAAGACATATTTAGAAAAAAAATCTACTAAATATGTGACAGATTTCCCAATGGAGAAGTCCTGTCCAATGCAAATATTCTTAATTAAAAATGCTGTCTCTCTAACCATTTGATACCAATGTTTCATAACCTCCTTGCTTGCCAATGCTGTCACAAGGAAACCAAGCAGGGCTTTCCTTTCTTGAAATGATCACCATGATACTATTGTAATTAATTGTGATATGAAAGGCCTAGTTTGAATCAAAGTTGTTCACCTTCATGGCATGTGCTTCACAACTCTCTTGATGGGATTGAGAGTAAGGGGCAAGGGAGAGGACGAGGAATCTGTCCCACTGTTGAAATTGTTCCCCAAATAGTGGTACACACCTAGTACTTGTACAACAAAAAACTAAAGACCTAATTTTCAGTAAAGGGGAAAAAGACCTCTTTTTAACCCTGGAAATTAACATTTTTAGAGAAGCTTCAAAGCTTGTATAATCTTCTCATATCCCTTGGAACAGCATTATGAAAATGAATTCAAACAAGGAACAGCATTATGAAAATTAATTCAAGCTAGGTATATTTGTTAAAAAGCTGCTGAGCAATGTTGCTGAAACTGAGTTATATTTAGATATTCAATTTTTTTCCTGTACAGTGAAAATACTGGTGTTTCTCTCTAGTTTGAGTACTTTCTTTGTTAAATGAAACTTCAGGAGAGGTTTCAGGAAAATTTGAGAGCTGGGTTCCCAATTTTCTCCTAACTATTTCTGCAGATACTTTCCTTGAACCTTACCTTTTTTTTTTTTTCCAAGTATTTTCTTCCCATAGAGAGTATTATTCACTCCTATAGCTTCCTGTGACTGAAGTTCTGGACACTACTCCAAATAAAATGATGAAAAAAAGAATTGTGACAAAAGCACTTCCTGTAAGGACAGCAGGATCCATGCTGGCCTGGATAGTAATGTTGAGAAATTTTCACTATATTTTTTTCATAGTACTATGAAATCAGTGAGTTCTGGTTTTGGTATTATTGGGAGAGAAAGAGAGATTTTTGAAATTTTGTTACAAAGTTTATTAAACTAATGCAAATAAAGTTGTCCCACCAGCTTGGTTTTGAACCAGAAAAGAAATTAAGCTAATTGTTATTTAATAACTTATTAAAAAGAGAAATTAATACATATGCATCCACACACATTTATAATGCTTAAGATTTAGCCTTAAATTTTAGGTTTCTTGTGAAGGTATTCTGGATGTACATGTGCATGAAATTCTCACTTTCTTTAAAGAGGTCCTCTCTTCTCTCTGTATGAGAAAGAGTTTTGGGACCCACTTATGACTACATCGTTCTCTTGGGAAATATATCCCAACTGGGCTGGTCACAATGTGATGCCTGAGTTAAGCTTAGTTAAATCAACTAAAAAGCAAAATATGTATCTGTCACATTATACTTTCCTTTAACTTGTGTAATTTCATTGTGTGGGATTAAGGTTGGATAATATTTTATATAGTGTTTCTTATTTATAGTAAGATGTAATTTTTCTAAACATATCTTAAAAGAATATCTGTATTCTATTTCAATCTCATTTAAAAAAAATTAATAATATCCTAAGTAGGAAATAGTCCTATTGAAATACCAAACTATTTTTCTGCTTTTTAAGAGAGCTTCTCTGAAGTGTATAAAATTTAGCATAATCTCAGTATAACAGCACAGTTAAAAGTGTGCAGATTCTTAATAACATGACTGTCTACACTCAAAATGTTCATAAGACTGTCAAAAATTAGTGGCTCGGAGAGTATATATATTTGAAAACTCTGAATCTTCAATATGCTTCATGATATGTCATATATGTCATAGATTAGCAATATGGTAATATTTTTCTGACTGCTGTTTAGATGCTTCTGTGAAATGGATTGATACCTAATTCTAACTCTTGATAATTTGTTTACTCATACTTTATTGTTGCAAAATAAGGAGAATAAGCTGATTTATGCAAGGAGAGCCCTGTGAGATTATAAGAATCTTAAATGGAGCATAGGCCTTGTGCTGGACCTCAGAGTGTGAGTGGTTGTCATATTGAATAAACATTATAATCACAAAAAAAGAACCTTTCTAATCTTAGAAAGTCTTGAATCAAATCACTCACTCTTAATTTATTGTGACTTCATGTATAAGAAAAATTACTAAGGCTCTGGAGGTCAGGGAACTTTCCCAGAAAATTAAGAGTTTGTGGGTGGACAAGTATTTTATAACACAGATATTTAAAAATGTTTTATTTTTTTGGAGAGCCATAGTAATTATTGCAGCCATTGGAACATCCAGTTAAGGAAAATTGGTCTATGAGATTTTGTTGGTATAAGCCAATTTTTTGACAATATCTTTTGTAGTTTGAAGTCTTATGCTGTTATTAGAAAACAAATTCCATTATTCCTCTTGGAAGTTTGGCACAATGTGTGACATTTTAAGAAATCTTATCTGTGAGATGACATGGGAAAGAAGGGGAGGTGATCAGACAATGGTACGCGGAATGTGAGTAAGGCAATCTCAAGCTTAAAATCTGCAGCAGCCAGGTGAAAGGACCACTGTTACCAGCCAGATATATCGCATTCTTTATCTCCTCTTTTGGGCTTTCTTATCTTCTAGAGTGCCTTAATGCAGCGGGGGCAAGTGATCCTCATGAACAAATCAATATGATTTCAGATGAAGTTCTTTATTAAGGGTCAACTCGCTGCTTATATAGTCTAAGCAGGCCAAAACGTCAAGTAAACATTGATTGGTCACTTCTGCCCTTGCAACAAGCCTTTTCTGGCAATGGCCCATCTCACATAACATTGTTGCTAGCTTGAAAACTCCTGCCCCCATTCCCAAATTACTTCATTAACATAACACAACAAAGTCATTCACCACTTTTGTACCCCACCCTGCCAGGGCACTTAAAGAAACAGTTAGCAACAGTGCCTGTGCTTTAATCAAAGGCTCCTGCCAGTCTGTTTGCCTCTTGCTTTGCTAATTCAGGGCACATATTAACAGGTGTTTACTACTCATTAGGACAAGTCATGCCGGTAGTAACTTGCAGCCAGATAAAGGCTGAGAGCCTGAAAGCTGAAGATGATATTTTCCTAACTTCACTTGATTTTTACATAGCAATCTAAATGCAAATAATATAAGTCTTTAAAGGGGTATTACCCCTGTAGCCATCTTCATCTCTGTGACCTTATTATCTCTGACGCTAACCAGTGACCTGCCAGTGCACGTCTAGGGGATGCAGTTAGTGTTCCTCACTATTAGCCCTTCAGTGTGTCAGAAGCCTGCAGGGAATGAGGTTGAGAAAGTCACAGCTTCATTTCTCACCAGTTTAATGAGGTTAGTGATAGACTTTGAAAGATATCACTTGATTGATTTCTTGGCAAGCAGCCATTGCAGAACTCCTCATTAGGATGTCTCTTTCAATCTCTCCTAAATTACAGGGATCAAATTGCCAGAGCCTGTCTGGGACTGAAAAGAAAAGAAATCAACTTTTAAATTTGTTTAGGACAGAATAAAACGAGCAGTTTAGAAATGGACTGGAATACTTACTTAAATTATATCTAGATACTGGTTGGTCTTATTCATAGATTGTGTAGATCTATGATCTTTTTTGTGATGCGTACAGGACAGTAAACTTAGAGAAGAATTTTTAATTTTTTTTTTAAAGGGAGGCGGAGAAAGGAATTTGATAAAGTTATGCAGGATGGGATAAAAGAAGACTAAGACAAAATCTTTAATTGCATTAAACTCCTCTCTTTCTCCCCATTTTATGTTAAAATAGACATATAATAAATAAAGTATATATGGCTAATTTTAGTTATTTGCATTTTCTCAAATACTTCCTATTTCACCATAGCACTGAAACCTAAGAGATGAAAATGCTTTCCATTGTGTAACAATTCATCTACTAGCCAGTTAAGAGGATGTACCTGTAAAAATTGGGACATCCTGGCTATATGAAATTTTGCAGTGTGTGCAGATATGACTCTAACTGTCATTGCTTGCTTGTGAGCAATTTGCTCAAGTTACACGTGTTTGATTGTCCAGTTAGTTCAAATGGAATGTTTCTCTGTGGAGGTGCAAAACTCCTAGCACCAGATTTATAATATGAGTGCTCACAAACATATTGTAAACATTTTCTTTTCCGCTGCATTTATCCATTGGGGGGGGAAGGAGAATCTAGAGTAATTACAAAAAACTTGCAATTATTTTTAGTATTAATCTAAAAATTGTTGGACTGCTATTCTTGTCTACAGGCTGAATGGCTACCAAAATATATGAAGGTTGTAAAAGAAGAATTCAGTCATCAGTGTATTCCTATCTTGTACTTAAGAGTATCTACCCTCTTCATTTGCTCATTGTTTAAAACAAAATGCTAGTATATATAGTTCTTAACTGATATTGCCTTCTAAAAGCAAGTGGCAAATAGTTATTGACTTCATTACTGTGATAACTGATTGATGGTTTTTGCTGAAGATGGTTTGCATGCCTTTGTAACGAGTATGTAAATCCTGGACAGCTTAAGGAAGGAAGTGATTGTAACAAGAATTTAACTTATTTTAACGAGGCAGACTCATCAAGAAGAGACAATGAGGAAGGAGACAAGATAAAGACCATAAGGAACACAAAGGGG
>WAAB01010172.1:101897-116425 GCA_013389865.1 Piaya cayana
CAGCCCCAGCTCTCTCAGCCGCTCCTCATAAGGCCTGTTCTCCAGCCCCTTCACCAGTTTCGTTGCTCTTCTCTGGACACTCTCCAGAGCGTCAACATCCTTCTTGTGGTGAGGGGCCCAGAACTGCACACAGTATTCAAGGAGCGGTCTCACCAGTGCCGAATTTTAGGAGTGTTTCTCACAATTACTACTGCAGTTCCATGAACTTCATGAATATTCATTAAAAGAGCAAGATTATTCATGGAAAGCAAATATAGAAAAGAGATCAATTTAAAAAATATAAAAATCAAAATACACAGGTGTTTTTTTTAGTACTATCACCAACAAAATTACTATGGAAACTATTTTCTTAGTTTCCTTTTTTTTTTTCCCCCGATAAAATTGTTCTGTTTCCTAGAGGTAGAATTTTAAGGAGATATAAAGCATTTGGCCAGAAGACCTTTTGAGGGTGAAAGAGAAGAACTAAAGAGTATGCATAATGACCTTTTAGGCTACTTTTCCACTACAAATTTTTCCCAGTGAAGTAAAAAACATTTAAGTGGGGTGCTATTCTTTTGTTGTTTGTTTGGATTATTCTTCTGGTTGTTCTTTCTCAGAATTAATCATTTAACTGATCTCTGTGATTTGGTGGATGAGAAGCTTAATGCAAACCTGCCATGTGTTCTTGCTGCCCAAACCTCCAATTGTATCCTGGGCAGCATTAAAAAAAGCGTGGCTGGCAGCATAAGGGAGGTAATTCTGCCCCTCTACTCCATTCTTTTCAGACCTCACCTGGAGTATTGCATCCAGCTCACTGTTGATTCTCCCAAAGGACAGTAGAATTTTTCAGTTACTCTGTAACCCCTCACATGGAAGTGGATGTCTAGGTCAGAGATAATTGTTTTCTGACTTATTACTCATGGCTTACGCTAACTGGCTCTTCAAATATCATCATTTAAATACCCACTAAGGGAACAAGAGTCACTGTATTATGTAAACACCCTTTATGGAAAGATGCAATTTTAAAAATATTTTTGAGATTTTTGTTCTCTTCTCTAAGTTCTTCACTGTTATTTTATGCCTATCTAAAATTATGATAAGATGTGGCAGTTACTATTAGTATAAAATAGACTAATTGTGTTTTTGCAAATACATAATATATTGCATGTGAAATTAATCTGGTAAAATATGCACGCTAAAGGATTGCTTAAATGTTTTCTGTTTTGTTTCCCTTTATTTAACAACCAGGTCTCCTGTTCAAGACTTTTCCTGCTGAACCTACCTAAACTGCACTCTTGTCAGACAGTTTTTAAAGTCTTTTAAGTCTCTTCTCAAGTCCTAGGTGTGTTAGCTGTCTTGGGTTTGTTTTGGTTTTTTTTGGTTTTTTTTTTCGGGGGGGGGAGGGGGTGGTATTTATTTGGGTTTTTTTTTTTAAAAAAAGAAAGAAATGAATCCAATTTACCTATATATCCAGTATGTTCTACAATATGAAATAGTTTTCAGCATCTTAGAATGAATTCTGAGGCAACTAAGGGTTAAGATTCTCAAGCAGGGACAACTTTTTTCTGCTGAATGATACCCCAGTTGGAGATGCATGGTTCATTGCTGTTCTTGGGGATACTTTAAAATTTTATAGAAGCTTTTGTAGAACTTTAAAGTATGTGTTTGTGTAGATACTCTGTTAATATTTAAGCTAATACATTATCTAAATCATGGCATAGCATATACATTCACATAAGTTACAGTGATACGAGCATTGTGTGACTAAAAACCATCTGAATGGTTGAAGTAACAAAGGAACCCTAATCATCATTAGTAGGCATCCAGGAAAATCCATCTATGCTACTAACTGTGTTTTTCCTTGATACAATTTTTGAAGAATAACTATCCCTACTATTTTTTTTAAATGAATTACTGTGTGGTTACTACAGCTAGACTGTTTTAAGCACTGTAGAAATACACATTATGTAAATGTTCTGAAACACAGATTTGTAAACACATACCACAGCATTCTTGCCCCACAGTTTTATATTATTACATTAGTGTGAGAAACACTCTTTCACNTGACTTGTAAACAAACTAAATTCCTGTTACAATCACATCCTTCCTCACTGCAAGCTGGCCAGGATTTGCCCTCAGCATACATACCAGTTTTAGACAAAGAAGAGAGACAGATCCACATCACAAAAGCATACAAACCAGCTGCAGCAAAACCCATCAACCAATCCTCACATTAGTGATCGAACATCTGACAAAATTAATGACAAAGCTACATTTCTTTTGAATTTGAAGCTCAGAATTTGGTCCAAACCATGCCTAAAAAGATTTTCCTTGCATAATTTGTTTTGTCGCTATCTATTTTGAAATTCTGATTGTGTATCCTATTTGTATGAGTCTCCTTTAGTCAGAACCAATAATAATAGGAAAATTATTTTTTATATACTTTACATATTATTTTCTTGGAGCATGAAATTATAAGTGCTATTATTAACCTCACATGAAGAGAAAAATATCCCAGTATTGTAATCTGCATATATTTTCTTGACAGAAGGATTTTACTCAAAAAGCTACTTCTGGAAAGATGCATATACTCCTCACTGTATTGTGCCTATTTTGTGGTTTCGTAAACTCAAGACAGGAAGGTCTATAGAAAGTTCAGTGCTTGACACTCTTCCATGCTTCCTGTGCTCCTTTAGTGCAGGTGTTTACATCTAGCATTACATTATCTGTAAAAGTTCCTTCTTTTATGCCATGGTGAAACGAGAGAAGGTCAGTTGTCAAAAGTGATGCATTTTACAACTTCTGCATATGATTGTTATTGATTTCTGAAATGGCAATGCCTATTGACCAAATTGTTTCAAAATTGTTATTCTGAGAAAAATAACCTACATATATTTTTCCTTTAAACTCAGAGGCAAAAAACCCCCAAGGGCATTCACAGTTCAGATGAGAATTTTAGTCATCATTTTATATCTGAGTCCTGTTTCGTAACACATTACTCAAACATATTGCCCTAAGATAAGATGGTCCACCAACAGCTACTTTCAGCAGAGCTACTTCTGTTAGTATGAGAGACAATTTTGATTTACAAAAAAGACTGAAATTATTTTGACTGGTGTTTCCATTCTGTCAGTGCATAATAAGTTGAAGTGAAGCATTATCTGAAAGTAATTTGAAGTGGAGCATTATCTGAAAGTAATCTTACTTTTAAAAAGATTAACATCATCAACTTGGTAGCTCAGTGGAAAAGTATCAGGTTGGGTGGTTGAAGGCTAAAGCGACCTTGAACTGAGATAAGTGCTATGCTGGGCTACAGCAGCAAAACCAGCCTATGGAATTGTTAGCAAGACTACAATCTTGCAGTAACATGAACTACTTGAACTGTTTGCATTTACTTAACGCTAATTCTACAGCAAAAATATTAACTATATTTTTCTGTGCATTTGTGCATTTCTTTTGGCATACTGCATTAAGAGCTGTTGATTAGAGACTTCATAACTCCTCCAGTCCTAGAAAGAGTTTTCTGCAGGATGCCTTCCACTGACAAATGTTTAACTTAGCTTTGCTTGATATAGTTGTAATTGTAGTGTCAGATGTAAAAATGAAGTAAACAGCTCTACTCAGTATAAGTTTTTAATTCTTGAAGGACTCTAATTGTGCTTTGTGCAAATCAACTCAGACCTAACCAGGGTGGACATGAATTTGAACTTCATATAGTAAATAAAATAGGCCAAAATATTTTTCCCTAGGAAAGACTCTTTTTGCTAGTCTCTTTCATGAATGGCAAATTAATAGAAATGTCAGAATTACATTATTTTTCAGTTTCACAACCCACTTAACTACACCTTGTATTCTTGCGAATTAGAATGTTTGCTTAAGATTTGATATTAGAACTCCATATATACCCTTTTACATATGTCTCTTTTGTTAGACTTTAGATCATCTGTTTTTATCCTTGTACAACCTCTCTCTTTCTTGAGGTTTCAATACTTAGTGGAGTAAAGAAGTACAGAAAGTAAAGGTAAGGGGCAGCACATAATTCAATACAATGTTTCTCTCCTATAAGTTAGTGAATTCAGTGATAAATTTCGGACAATCTTTCCCACAACCAAACTGATTCTCTTCACAGCACTCAGTTTGTGAGTACAAATGAAATTGTCAGATTACTCTTCTAATTAGATATTTATTGTCGACCTGAAAGTCCAGAGTGCAACTCATCAATATACTGTACAGGTGCAAAGTTACTATATTTCCATTCCTTTTAACTGTATAGTAGTGGAGGATCCTTTCATATCAAAGAGATTTTTAATTGCACAATTCTAGTAGCCGTCTTTGATCTTCACAGGACCTTACACAAAGACCCACAAACCCCAAACATTTAAAATTAAATCATTCAGCAGGATTCTCTTTGCTTTCCTCAGGAATTATTTTCATACTGAGAAATAACATCCACCAGAATACTGGAAACTGAGCTATATGCTCTTACACGTGCATATATAGTGCAAAGGAAAATTGAACAGCTCTTGCTGAGAGTGGATTATTGTTACTTGATGGAAAACCGACTACTTTCCAACTACTTTCCTTGTTTATTTATTGCCTCTTCAACATGCAGGTTCTGTGCATGAGCTATCCTCCAAGAAAGACATTAATTTCTAAGCAATATGGCAGAATTTACAGTATAGTAATTTAATAAGTGTACTTCAGAAAAGAAATGATGTATATATTGGGTTGATATTTTTCAATAATGCCAGTAAGAATAAAGATCTAGGGTCTAGTCACTGGAAGGAATTGCCTATATAGACTGTTCTTTACAAGAATTTCCACATATCACTAACTGAATCTTAAATTACAAACCTAGTCATCTCCTAGAGTGTAATTAGAGGTTCCCCTTTTCTAGAGGAAGAAGATGAAATAGCTCATCTCCTCAGCACAGGATATATGTAAATAGAGGTTTAAGGCCACTTTTCTCAATGAATTTAGGTAGTACAGAGCAGATGTTCTCTGCTTGTTACTTTTTGCCTCCCTTCTATTGTTGCTTTCATTTCTCTGAGGGTATTCTTTAGCTAAACATTATACAGGCATTAGGACTCCAGAAGTATTTTACTCAAAATCCTTCAAATTATTAGTTCTGTTGTGATAACAGAAATGAGTGGAGATTGTATTGCTTAGAGGGCATAGTTTATGGAACTGAAGCAACCAAGGAATCCATCTCAGACAGCATTTCCCGACTGAAGTATCTCTTACCCACCTTTCCAAATGGCTAAGGGCCATGCCTTTGAGCAGGTAAGGTGGTAGCTACCTGAACAGCTGAAAGTATACACATTTCTGAAGGGTTTAAAGGTCCCACTGGAATGCAATTAATGCTGCAGAGCTCAGTCATGTTTCTATCATCACAGATTTAAGTTATGAAAAATAAAACAACTACAGAAAATAGAACTTCAAACATTATAGAACAAGAGATAACAGCTCTCCTCTGGCATTGATACCATTTTTGATAACAAGTGGCCTATCAGACATGAGGAAAGCTGAGAGAGTCCAACAGCTCCGTTTTGTTGCACTAAGTGCTGAATGTACTTCATAGCAAGTAATACCCTTTACAGCTAATAATGGAAAATGCATTGGATTGAAAGTCATGGTTACAGTCGTGTTTGTAGGTCTGATATGTTCAAGGCTAGAAAGTTGGGTGGGTGGGACTTAGGGCATCCCAGTAATAACTAAATTATCCTTAAGTCAGTTCTTTCTTCCCTCCCAGCTGTAAGCTTTGAAGATCTAAGCCATCTTTTTATTTTGTTTTACTAAAATAAAGGTGCTCATCCATGCCTTATGACCCTCATTTCTATCCTAGTACACTTTAATAGAGAAGTAGTAAGTGATTCCTTCATTATAAACAGATTAATTTACAAGGTTTGGGTTTTTAGGTTTTGTGTTTTGTTTTGTTATTTTTTAACAACTCTTACAAAACATACAGACTCAAAGCTTTGTCTTACTACTCCCTCCCATGATCCATGTGCAACTGAACAGTTTGAAGTGTTACTGCAGTGGTACTTTTATAGCAAAGCAGTATGGGTATGTTGTGAAGCCAGCCTTGTTTTTTCTTATCTGTATTAGTAATTTTTCATCTACCACTTGCTAATATGTGATAGGCTCATGCTAAAGGGGTGTTCATATGTCCTCCTAGCAGTATAAACTAGACAATGCAATTTTGGTTTTGTCAGTCTCTTGCATAACTTCAACCATTTGTTCTGCTGTTTTGAAGTACTTATTTTTCTCTGTGACATTCAATAACAAAATATAGGTCTTTCCATGCTTCACTGCACAGCTTTTAGGTTTATTGTCATACTTTTGATGGACAATGACTATATTTTATTGATCCAAATTTATGTCTGTCTTTAAATATATAACATGTGGAGCTAAACTACTTTGTCCTTTAAAACAGAAAGTTTAATTTTAGAAGTTATTTTTCCAGTCCACTTACAGAAGTTGAGTTTTTTTAATATAAGACTATTTTTAAATATTTTTTACTGAAAATGAAACAAGTGAATGCTACACTGTTGTTTTTATTCAGTAGAGAAATAGGCTGTTGCTAGACAGTTGCTAAGTAGTTGTTTTCTGGTTGACTATGGTGCAAGAAAAACTAAGATATCCTACCCATCTTGCAATAGTCTTAATATAGACTTTGATTCTTATAAAAATGTCTAAATGCTAGCACTGTTGAACACTTTCATACTCAAAAGAGTTTATCATCCTACCCTCTCTAACTGGGAATATACTGCATGTCCTGACTGTGAATGACTGTACCAAAATCTAACTTGAAGAACACTGACTGAGTAGCAGAAGTGAGGAAGAGGAGGAGGAGGAGAGAGTTTCTGTATTCTGTTAGAAACAGGGTTTCAACGGATTGCATTTCTTTAGTCATTTTGCTGCAAGCCACAGCATTTAAAGTGTTCTTCCTTTGCTACTGTCACACCTGTTCTGTTCTATTAAAAAACCTTATAAAGATTCTTTTAAATGACTGAGTGCCAAATCCACCCCTTTTACTCTTTTATGTCTTTAACTCTGTACATTCCTGGTGGATTTTTTTTTGTTTGTTCTTTAGAGTATTTGCAAGAAGACATCGTATAAGCATTTTTTTGCTTCCTTTTCAAAATCTGAGTCTTAATGATTCTAATTTATTCACAACTGCAAGCCATAAACCAAAGGTATTTTCATGGTTTAAGCAGAAGTCTATGAAAATGTAGTTTGTTTCCTCTTCAGAAATCTTCTCTCTTTGCATCAATCTTCTGTAAAAATGATAAAGCAAAGCAATATGTCCTCTTCTGTGTCAATCACTGTTTCTCTATTCTTGTAATAAATCATTATTTTTTACCTTAGGTTCATTTACTTCTCTTTCTGGCTTGTCTTTTCTAATGCTTATTCTCAAGTATAACTAAAAAAATAAATCAAACAAATGGGAGTAAATATGCAGTGAGATATTGTAAGTGTGTGATGATTCCTAGTTGCAGTTTTCATTATGCTAATAGCAATTATTCATGTCAAATCACATGATACATAGATAACTTCATCCTCACTATTAATATAGTGAGCTTTCTGTTTTATTAGTCATTCTGAACAAATAACAATAGCTATTTTTGTTAAAATGAATTTTAGAAAAATAAATAATTCTCATGTGCTTCTCTGCAGATAATTAATTCCACTGAAATGATGTAATTAGGTACAAGTTGTTTGTTTTTGTCTTTTTTAATGGGATTAAAGACAAAATGAATGTTATCTCTAATAAACTCTCAAATGGACAAATTGCTATAGAACTACTACTTTAAAATGTAAATAAGTATACATAGACTTTTATAAACAGTTAGTAGTCATTATAACAGTAAAAGGCACTCTAATTTGTTAGGGGAGCTCACTCTTAAGTTGTCATAATAGCACTATGAACATATGTAACAAACAATTCTGAATAGCATACCTAATTCTATTCTGTACCATGACGATGGTTTACAGAAACACATTAGCACTGATATTTCTTCTCCATCAGGAATAACAAAGCTAATCAATTCCTCCATAATATAGCAAGCCTTCTGTCTCTGTGGCTGATACAAATGCTAAAGAGCATCCCACAGATCCCCATAGCAGATAACAACACTGTTAATTGCAACGTTCTCAATTGTCTGCTTTTCCTTTCATTTTCTCTGGATCTCCTGTATTTCCTCTCCACCCTACCAGGCTTTATTGCTTATATTGTTCAATCAGTATATCAACCGTTGAAGTTGTATACTGAGATAAATAAAAATAATCCATACTGGTTTTGCTAGCTTGACACCAATAACCAGCTAAAGAATTCTGAGAGCATTACTAACATCAGTTGATGAAGCTCATGTGTGCACCAGGGCCTTGTCATGTTAGGTTGCTCTATGTGAGGTGAAATGTTTTTAATTTGGAGAGCTGGAAAGAATCACACCAATTTCAACTCCTGTTAAAACAAGAAAACCCTCTATTTTGGAGTAAGAGAAAAGGAAAACATCAGAGAAAAGGAAGGGACACTTAAGAGTTGATCCCAGGATATTGCAAGCAAGCATTTTAAACACAAGCGAATATTATGGAAATTGTGCTGAGTCTAAATATCACCTGATTAGAGACCTTAGGTTTATTTATATCACAGTGAAGAAACTAAGAATTTAAGGGTCATATTAAAGTGAGTTGATTGTTTTTTTAATTAAAGAAATCAAAATTTATTGAGATTACTTTCATCATAGTAATTAAAAAAAAAAGCCTAGCTCTGTGGCTCTGTGTTCGTCAGTGAATCTACATGCACTCATTAAGCAGCAGTACAGATTTGAATTGAGGCAAAATATGACCATTTTGGTCAGTTTGTCCCTTCTGCTGGCTGCAGGAGGCAGTTTATAAATAAATTATAAATAAATCAGAAAGAGCTCTAGGGCCTCCAAGACAGACTGTTAATTGCAGAAATTTAGATTGAGAGGTATGGCTAAGTAAGATCCTGGTAGTCTTCTACCTAGAAGTGATCCCTGGAAAAGAGAATTAGATGAGAGGGGCTGAAGAAAAAGTAATGAACAGAGACCAGCCTCAGGGATGACCAAAAATGTCTCTTTTTCTAATTCTTCTGTTACACTAGTGTGGTATGATGCATACAACAAAATAAACAGTGTTTGTATTATAATAAAGATTGTTATATGCTGTAAAGTTAACTGCATTTTGCTTTCCTGGATTACTGGGTAAAGTTGTATATTTTTTCATGACTGTGTGTGTCTGTATAATTTGCATATTACAAAGTTTAGATGTTTAACATATAAATGTTAAGTAGTATTTTAAAATGTGTTCTCATTACAAAAAAAAGTTGCATTTTTCTCACTAGGATTAATGGTTGTTACATATTAAGTGCTGTCCTCTTACTTTCACCAGTTTTCCCACATGCACAGGGCTTTCTGAATACCACATCATTAGTTTTCATTTGCTGTTTCTTAACTACTGGAATATTAAGTGAACATAAATTTTAGTTTAAAGCTGTTTGACCAGTGAAAGAATATACAGAAGAAATCTGTGTAGCTTTTCAGAGTACGTACCTGTTTTTGTGTGTTCAAATGCCCATATTTTAGCTTATTCTTGACCATAGCATTCACAGCAATCCCTACAGTTTAAGAGATTTAGTGAATTTGTTTTCCCATCGTTAAACTTACTGTGAACCCATAGGCAAGAGTGGAGGAGTGAAGTTGGGTTGTTTGTTGGGTTGTGGGTTTTTTTGTGAGGTGGTAGTGATGGTTGTTTGTTTGGTTTGGATGGGTTTTTTACACAAGTTAGAATAGATTTTTCAAACTCTTATTGCATTGGAAATCACATGCCCTTTGTCAGCTCTGAAATTGAAATAGCAATAGCAGAGAGGCAGACAGAAAATGTTTACGAATGTCTAGCTAAGGCAAAAAATTTCACATCCAGCTTTGAGAAAATTCAATCAAATCTTTGCATGTTCACAAACACAGTTTAAACTTCAACCAGGACTTTTTGGATTCTTGCATTTTCTGTTCCCATAAGAATACCTTCCAACAGTTTTGGATGGGAATTAAGCATTTCCTTGGGGTTTGTTTGAATGGTCATGTTTTAAGATTTTACTTTTTTAGGCAATGTAATTGATTAGACTGTTATGTTGCCAGCAGCGTTTTTGTACTTCTAACCTACATACATACTGCAAACTCAAGACTGAAGAAAGCTGAGAAGTAAATAAAAATGTAAAATGCAGAAATGCTTAAACACGGAAATACTATTAAATGTGATGCCAGTAGTATTCTACAGAGCTAACAGAGAGATCTTGAGCATTGATTTATAGATTTTCACATATTATCACTGCTGTGGATTCTTTATTTTCTCCTCTGTTCAGTGCAGATTTTTAATTTGTTTTATCCACATAAGATTCCTCCTCTGAACATGGCTTGGTGGGTCATTTTATATTCTATTTCAGCCAGAAAACAAAGCATGCTAAGAAGAAAGAGAAATATTTCAAAGAAAGAAAAGCAAGGAATTGGAAAAAAATTATTTTAGTACTTTTTTTCTACTTTTGCAATAAGAAGGAAAGAAGGAATAACGGGATTATGGAAATAAATGTTCTGCTTGTGATTGTGTTTGAAAATAATAGGAATTAGTATTAATTTTGGAAATGTAATTGATGATCAGAACTGATCAAGATAGTGACCGGGTTTTAATTGCTGGTTTTTAAAATATGAGTATTGCAGAAAGCGATTCCAAAGTCCAGGTGGGCGGATGTGTATTAGTTTCTTTCCTTCCTTCCTGCTAGGGCAGATATTTTTGTGCTGTTTTTGTATAGATACTCTGCTTCAAATTGTAGGATAATTTAATGTTAAGGACAGGTAGAGGAAAAGGCCATAAGCAATTTTATCTACTAGTAGAGATATAGCCTGTGTCTCCTGCCCCTCACCCTTCTTATCTAGTAGTATAACATGTAATACCTTGACTGCCTTTCCTAATTATTTAAATTCTTTTTTACTACTATCCCAGGTCTCCTAACAGTGATGACTTGATTGATATCTTACTTGGATCTGTTTAGTTCTTATAATCTTAACAGTATACAATATTTCAGAATACAAGTCTTTCCTTTACCACCTCTTCCTTTCGAACAACAAGCATATAGCACATACATTTCTTCCTGTACCAGAGAGTTTCTGCTTTGCAGTAATCTATGTAAACAACCGAATCTCTGCTTCACTGATAACTGCTAGGAAACAGAACTGATATGTGGATGCTTCCTTAGTTCTTCCTTGTTTTATGCTATCCTCAGCTTCTAGTGGCTTTGAATCTTTTCATTTGCACCCTGTATATGCATACATGTACTTCTGTTTTCCTCTCAGGTGGATTGGTTTTGGGGTACTAGGGTTTTTTTTCCTCCAGGTCACTACTCAAAGGACCTTGGTTGTCTTATATATTCTGAAACAGGTAATGCATAACCTGTTCAAGTCAATTTATTAAATCCTATCCTAATTATAGTTGTGTGCTTTTGTCATGTCCAGTGTGGTTTTCAAGAATATTTCAAAGACTATAAACAATTCAAAGGAGTTGCTTTATCCTTCTTTTTTTTTTCCTTTAAAATGGATGATCTCCATTCCCATTTAATCTCTAAGTAGCCCATTTTTGGTTAACAATTTCCAGTTACTCTGTTTGGGGGCCCTAATGTGTTCCTTTTTTGGCATTCGCTGAAATTTTGCTGATAGGTTGAATTTTTTTTTTTGGTGAATACTGTGCAGAGTTATTACAGAAGTGCCGCAGTGTGCTTTAATATGCAATATATACAATGCTCTAGTGGGATTTGCAAATTATTGCTATAGAAAAGTCATGAGCTCAAGGGCAAATGGTAGGAAAAGAAAAGCTAAGCTCAGAGCAGTTGGAAGGGTGTTATGGAGACCCTAGTACTACTTTATCCCACATCAGTTATACTAGAATCAATCCAAATGCCCTGTAAATCCCATGAANAGGAAAGAAGGAATAACAGGATTATGGAAATAAATGTTCTGCTTGTGATTGTGTTTGAAAATAATAGGAGTTAGTATTAATTTTGGAAATGTAATTGATGATCAGAACTGATCAAGATAGTGACCGGGTTTTAATTGCTGGTTTTTAAAATATGAGTATTGCAGAAAGCGATTCCAAAGTCCAGGTGGCTGGATGTGTATTAGTTTCTTTCCTTCCTTCCTGCTAGGGCAGATATTTTTGTGCTGTTTTTGTATAGATACTCTGCTTCAAATTGTAGGATAATTTAATGTTAAGCACAGGTAGAGGAAAAGGCCATAAGCAATTTTATCTACTAGTAGAGATATAGCCTGTGTCTCCTGCCCCTCACCCTTCTTATCTAGTAGTATAACATGTAATACCTTGACTGCCTTTCCTAATTATTTAAATTCTTTTTTACTACTATCCCAGGTCTCCTAACAGTGATGACTTGATTGATATCTTACTTGGATCTGTTTAGTTCTTATAATCTTAACAGTATACAATATTTCAGAATACAAGTCTTTCCTTTACCACCTCTTCCTTTCGAACAACAAGCATATAGCACATACATTTCTTCCTGTACCAGAGAGTTTCTGCTTTGCAGTAATCTATGTAAACAACCGAATCTCTGCTTCACTGATAACTGCTAGGAAACAGAACTGATATGTGGATGCTTCCTTAGTTCTTCCTTGTTTTATGCTATCCTCAGCTTCTAGTGGCTTTGAATCTTTTCATTTGCACCCTGTATATGCATACATGTACTTCTGTTTTCCTCTCAGGTGGATTGGTTTTGGGGTACTAGGGTTTTTTTTCCTCCAGGTCACTACTCAAAGGACCTTGGTTGTCTTATATATTCTGAAACAGGTAATGCATAACCTGTTCAAGTCAATTTATTAAATCCTATCCTAATTATAGTTGTGTGCTTTTGTCATGTCCAGTGTGGTTTTCAAGAATATTTCAAAGACTATAAACAATTCAAAGGAGTTGTTTTTTCCTTCTTTTTTTTTTCCTTTAATATGGATGATCTCCATTCCCATTTAATCTCTAAGTAGCCCATTTTTGGTTAACAATTTCCAGTTACTCTGTTTGGGGGCCCTAATGTGTTCCTTTTTTGGCATTCGCTGAAATTTTGCTGATAGGTTGAATTTTTTTTTTTGGTGAATACTGTGCAGAGTTATTACAGAAGTGCCGCAGTGTGCTTTAATATGCAATATATACAATGCTCTAGTGGGATTTGCAAATTATTGCTATAGAAAAGTCATGAGCTCAAGGGCAAATGGTAGGAAAAGAAAAGCTAAGCTCAGAGCAGTTGGAAGGGTGTTATGGAGACCCTAGTACTACTTTATCCCACATCAGTTATACTAGAATCAATCCAAATGCCCTGTAAATCCCATGAAGGAGTTTGCATACATTGTGTATGCAAGTGATCAGCATTACCAGTACAATCCATTACTGTTGGCATCCCTGTGAGGGAGATAATATGTGTTTCAATTAAGGTAATGATTGTCAACCATTGCAGCCCAGGTACCCCAGATGGTGTATACCAGATGGCAAACCCCTGATGCTAGGTATCTTAAAAATTCCCATTTCAGAAAGACAAGTGAAACTTCACTGACAGTGTTAGAATGACGGAATGCCCCAGATCAAATATTCTTATACTGTGTGTATAAGTGCATCTTGGTTTGAATATTATCAGAGAACTTGTAAAAGCCCATTAATTTTCCTTATATTTCTTACAGAAGTGAAATCTCCTGTATGGTGAAGTAAGACGGTATACAATTTCAAGCATATTAACTAGCTTTACTGGCTTCAGTATCTTAAAATTACACGCAGGTTCAATTACCTCAGTACTTCAAACATCTGATTGTTTAACCACTAGAGCAACCTCTCCAACATTTACATATCTTGTGCTAGATAAGGTGAAGTGATTGTGCTATGCACGATGAAGTAAGGTTCACAAAAAACTCCGCTACATCATCAGACACTTACAAAGAAATGATGACATTAAGTGGGAAACCCAAATGCTTAATTGTCCTTGGATGTTCTGACCAATGTTGCCAAAACCAACTGCTTCTTCATCTTGTTTAAATGTAATGCCTCAACTGTGGTCTTCAGTGCAAATCTGAAACAATTATCATAATCTGAAAAAAAAGAAAAGGAAATTGGAAAGATAGAGTATTCTTGAAAATAATATCTTTTTTTCCCTCAAGTTTAGGAAACATACAGTTATTTCTCATTATGATCAAATCATTATCAGCTTTCTAAAATTTGTAAACAATGATAAACATGGAAGGACTGAATAAACAGATGTTTAACCATTTCTGCAACTGTTCTATATTAGAAGATTTGAAGGGAAGGAGGAAAATGAGTCAAAGAAGTGTGTATATCTGTATCCAAACAAACTTTACAATTGTGTTCTGGTAGCAGTAAGGGGATTTGCAGCCCTACCTTTTTATTGCATGTCATTGAGTATTTTTGCTGCAGATGTGAATGTGTCATCTGAACAGGGTCTGGCTTTATCAATGACCTGGATGAAGGCA